>BJBW01005993.1:0-53492 GCA_004320125.1 Scolopax mira | reverse complement strand
CCACCCTCATTGGAAAGAACTTATTCCTAAAATCCAATCTAAATCTGCTTTTCTTCACTTTAAACCCATTACCCCTCATGCTGTCACTGAAGGCCTTTGGAAACAGGCTCTCCCCAGTCTTCCTGTAGCCTCCACAGGTATGGAAGGCTGCTATTAGGTCTCCCTGGAGTCTCCTCTTCTCCAGGCTGAACAACCCCAGCTCCCTCAGCCTGTCCTCAGTGCAGAGGTGCTCCAACCCAATGATAGTTCCTACTATCATTCTGCTCCTGGGGACCTGAGTTACCAGAGCATCAGACTCAGTGATGGACTGTAGAGCCCAACTCTGGGAGAAGACTTCACAGAGTGAAGATGGGGAAGAGGATTTCATAAACATGGAGAGCTGGAGACACAACACACAGAGGTCAAGTGCATTTTGCTAAAGAGCGATAGCTTTTACCAAAGTTCAAATGCTCTGTTACATTGGGTTCACAAAGTGACAAGACCAACGGCCACCTCACAGCTCTGTAAAAACCATTATGTCTGAGGTGTCAGGACTATGTGACTGTAGAGCCAAAATACATTTTTAACTACAAGGAGAAGGAAGATCCAAAGTAATTACGAAATATAATATAGCAATAATATTTGGATAAGTTCAATCTAAAATACTGCTCTGTCTTTATGTTAGGCTGATTGAAGCCGGTGATCCCAGCCATGAAGAGAGGACACATTTCAGGCCAAAATCAGAAACCTCCCTGAGAACAAGGGTGCAGGCCAAGAGTCAGGAGGAAGTTGCGGGCTGGCTAAAGCCCTATCATACTAATAATGTAAAGCATGTTTTTCTTTAGCTTCAGTTTAACTGTGGAGTTACAGCAGTTTACTGTTCTGCGGTACAATTTTTCCCCTTAGTCTCACAGTCAGATTAATTCCTGAACTGCAGCGCAATGAAACTTTTGATTTAAGAGATTTGCTGAGGAAATCTAGATTGAAACTCAAGGTTTAGCCAGTACATAAATCAAAGGTGGGATCACTTCAAAGATTCCTTCATCTACTTGGCACAGACTTGGTTCATTTAAAACCCCCTTTCTCATAATTGTACCCTTATTAAGATTTGAACATTTCTAAAATGAGGAATGAGGTCTTACAGAGTTTGCTATAATCACTTCCCCAGAAAATAAAAGTCAATAGAGAAACAGTGAACGCGGGAGAGGGAGGTCATCTCCCAGCTATGGATGGCTACTGATTTTATGGGCTCCTGTCTTAGAAGTAAGGCTCTGCAGTAAACTTGCTTCCTGGCTCTGCCATAGATTTCCTGTGTGAGACCAATCCACTTAATCTCTTAGGGCAAAAGTCATCCCATCACATTTCAGGAACTTAGCTGAAGTGCTGAGATTAGTAGCCCATTTGCCCTACGTTGTCTTTTTCACTTAAGCAAACTCTACACGTTTTGCTTGTCTATAGACAAATCTTTTAACTCTAAAGAAGTACCCTTAAGTTTTAAGATTTATAAGTATAAGGCTTCAGTGTCTAGTTTTCCTGTTTCTAAAACAGGAATGTTCTAGTTTCGTTATTCCTACCTCCTTCAAAGAAACCTATCAGCACTGGGTTTTATGAATTGTCAGTGTCCCCTTCACATAATGCTCACCACCTCTACACATCCTACATTGTTAGCTTATTGGAGTAGGACTTTCCAACTGCTTTAAGAAAAAGAGATGTAAAAGGAGAGGGACAGATATGACAAGTATCTTATGGTTATGCTTGAACCCTTGCACATACTTAATTGGAGGAACGGAGAATGTCGAAGACAACAGACCTTAAATAACATTCATGTGTTTCCTTTGCCTGGCAAGAGCCTTTCCATCCTTGTAACTGGCAACCAGTGCGGCAGAAAGGTTGCACTGGTGCTTGAGCTCATGTGGCTTGTCCAGCCTGGCTTAGCATCCTCAGTAAGACATTCACGGCAGCAGTGGCACCTGGCCCAGGGGAAAGAAGGTGACAAGGACAAGCAACAGCAGAAGACAGTGCTCAAAAGGCAACAGCAAAAACATGGGAAAAGATGTTAATTGACAATTAAGCAGATTTGCAATGAATTTCAGGTAGAGATCCAAGTTGTGTAACAGCCCTATGTGAAGGACCAAAATTAGAGTTCAGGCAGACTGAAATATCTGAGGGTGGACTTTAGAGATGTAAATAAACCTTGGCACTAACTTACAGTTACAAAAATAATTTTCTGTGATTTGTTTGCACTGGTAGAATAGGGCAGGATCAGCAGCTATTAATTTGTGAGTGCTAGCAGAAACAACCTGGGATTTGCTGACTGGGGACTGGTCCTCACTTAAGCCAGGATTCTGCTTACAGAGTCCAGATAATTTCAGCTCAATATTAATTACAAAAACTAGTTGGCAAACTCAAGGGTAATTTAGATAGAATGACCAGAGGAGCCTAAAGAATCTCAAGCCTCACTTCCAAGGCTATTTAAAAAAAAAAAAAAAGAAGAAAAAAAGCCTCCACATAAAATGATGACATTCCATATATAAACAATATGTGCAGAAAAGGGTCTTTAAATAAATGGGTTTTGATAAACATTTGACCGAATGAAGTGCTATATACTGTACGAAAGTTGTATAAATAAGTTGAGATGAAAGTCCTTTGAAATGCAATAAATCATGTTAAAAAAAGGTTTTGATATACAGAAGCAATGCATGGTCACATCATTAATTTTTCATACCTAACATTAAAAAAGCACGCACACATTGCAAATATTGGGAGATCTATCTAGGGACTTGGTTAGACGAAGGTTTGACGTAGTCCCTCTGTCCGTTCCTGGTTGGGGTCGACGTTTCGGGGCTGTAGCTGTTTGCTGTGCTATTATTTCTTGTTAAGCCCCAGTTTGGGTGATTTACTGTCTCCGAAAGATTTTACCCTCCTCATCCTCACCAGCTCCTGAGACGACATCGCTCACCCGGCTGCAAGCAACCGCCTGGCCACAGGGCAGTAGGCAAACCCTGGAGATCCTGTTACCAGCTCGCTATAGCTGATTCCTATAAACTGGAAGATGAGAACAGCCTTAGCCCCTTCACAGATGACGGATGCAGATTAGCAGATCTAAACAATTAGTTAGGGTGAGGGAATGAGCCCTTAGACAATTAGAGCAGTTAAGCATCCTGCTGACAGCTGTGGTGACAGCAGACAGTAAAACTGCACTTGATGAAATGAGAAAACTCTCTGCCTTTTTTGATTTACAGGCAAGTTTACTTATAGGCTTTAAGGTGTTTAACTACAGTGGTCGCAAAGCAGGCACTAATATCCCTCTATCTGCAGCGAACAATGTGGGAGCGGCGGGCACAAGCTGACAGCTCACTTCTGGTGGTATTTGTCAGCTACGGTTGTTTGAAGAAAAATTAAAAAAAAAGAAAAAAAAAGGAGGCAAACTCGTCGGGCAAAAGGAGAGGAACTGAATGCTTGAGCTGCGACCGGCGCAAGGGAAAAAAGAGATTTAATGCTGTGGGGTATGTGAGGATCCGAGATGTTTCGTGCCCCCTCCCGCTTGTATTTTTGCATTAAAACCTGCCACTTGCACGCTTTTGTTTCGAGTCGCGCGGCAGCTGTTTGGTGAATGTGGTTTTTGTATCCCTTCAGAACAAACGATCCCTTGTTTTTAACCCTTTGATTTGAGGAGTTTGTATATCCAGGTGTGCACTTTTCCCCTTCCAGTCCCATTGTGCTACCATTACCCAGGAGAGAGATTTCAAATATTTGTGGTCAGTTCCCTGGAATTTGCTCTATATGCCAACAAAAATTAATTTGTACAAATTCTAGGGGGTTTTGTTTATGGGTTTTTGTCTTAGAGTTGTTTTCTGGAGCTGGGGGAGGGAGGGGATGTTTTAAATGACCATGCCAAGCTGAGAGACAGATGTGAGTTTTCTTTGATCCAGGCGAGGATGCATTGTCAAACCCCTCAGAGTCTTCAGGCAACGCTCCTCCGTGAGATCAAGGAGAAAAATGTATGTTGCTGTACACTTTTTCCCACTTGGATGGTAGAATTACCAGATACTTAAAACTAAATTTAAAGGTACTGCATTGCTTCAAAGCGCATCTGGAAAAGGAATTATAAACCAGGCAGTCTCTATCAATTGTTAAGGTGTGATAACAACTCAAAGTATAAGAATCAACCTCAATTTTTATATTCATGTGGGCAAGGAAACGGACACTGTAGCTTTTAATACAATTAAAACTCTACATATTGTCCTAATGGGTTAGGACAGGATAGTATCATTCATTTCAGCAAAGTGACGGGGATCCATGGGTGGTCAGCCAGCGACAAAAAGACTTGACATCAAAGATGTACAATATTCCTCCAGTTCCATGTTTTATTGTAAATGTGAACATTCACTGGGGTACACGGAGCAGAGCTCTCTTCTGTGCATGCCAGGCCCCACTGATGGTTTCAAAGCGAACCTTGGTTGAGACCCAAGCCTTTCATTGTGTTTCACTTTGGCTTTATTTACCTGTGACACTACAAAAGACAGTGCTAGATGAAAGACAGAGCTTCACCTGAATCAGGTCCACTTCCATGGATGAAAGCCCACTTTCATCGACATCAATAGGATGTCCTGGGAAGTTCTGCAGGACAAGATATTGCTCCCTTTAGCTGTCAGTAAACCCATTTTTTTAAACACCTCAGGCTATAATTTCAGCAGAGTTTCCCCCACTAGCATGAGTAGCAATAGCCATCATAGGGTTAAACTATAAATTCAGTGACAGATTTTATTCTTTACAATTCTTGGCATTCCATTCAAAAATCGTCTCTATTTATCTTGTTATTGTTTTCGTCTTGGGCAAGCCACCTGGAGAATTCATTTCGATGTTTGCATGGGGAAAGACATGTTTACACAATGTAGGCATGTTTTGAATTTTGCCTAAAAGATGCAAATAAGTTTCATTATATGGCCCTATACCAAACAACTGTGGGCATAGGTGTAGGCATAGGAAAAATTTTCATTTTTACGTGGAAACTACTGAGAATGGTTAAGAACTATAAGTGAGAGACCATCAATAAAGCAATATTGTTATGAAATGCAGAAGGTAGTGGGTAATTGGGTTAACTAATCACTTACAGGATGTTAGTGATACCTTACTAAGGAGCAAATCTTGAAGCAGAGTACGGTATTCATCCGAACATCTAAAAATGCTTCAGTTCAGAGTCTCCAGTGTGAGACAGCAACTTCTGAAACTCATGATCTTTCTCCAGCTAAAACAAGTTACCTTTTTAGCTGCTACCTTTTAGCTACTTACTGGTAGCACTTTACAGAGGTCATCTCCTTCCATGATGTTCTTGGTTGACAGGTAAGCTTTTCCACTTGGTAGGACAGCGTCTCATGGAATGGAGAGGACTATCACCTGCAAGGAACTCTGCAAGGAACCTGCAAATCAAGAAATGATCCAAAACACCTCTTTTGCACAGCTAACTAATAGTCAGATAAGGAGACAACTTACCTCTTTTCATCTCAAAAGTGAGGATTGATTCCAGATTTGGATTTCAGATGAGGGCTTTCCTTTAGTCCAGGAAACAAAGGAGAAAACAGATGTTCCCATCTAAAATCAGTGTTTTTATTATAGTATAAAGTACAAGTATGTGCACCCCATGACTACCTGAGGCATCACAATGATAATTATCCATTAGTTTTCATTTGTAGTAGTTCAGAATACTTTACAAAAATAACTTTACCAAATATTTCAGAGGACAGAGCTGAGGGGCACTGCCTTCCTCATCATTAGGAAAGGCAGGGATAAAATGAAGGTCTCCTGACCTACAGGAGGGTAACACCCTGTCCTCTACTGCATATGGAAGTTCTGACAGCTTCCAGGGGTGAACAATTGTCCCAGCTATTCTGTCCCAGAGAGCAGATGACCATATGTATGACTCACAGGGATCTTAAAGCACCCAAGGCTTTGCGTTTCAAACAAGAACTCTTATAATATAGTGCCTACAAGAAATCTTCTAATATACTTGTTGTTGGCAAGGGTTGTCACACGCAAAACAACCAGCTAACATTATCTAATCTACTTTCTGGCTTGGGTTGGCAGGTTGGCGGGGGGGGAAGGGTTGGGTTTTCTTCATTTTAAAAGAAAAGAAGATACAGCCTAAACCAAACAGGTTTCATAGTGCTGCAGCCACATGTGCCCAGGTAGGACAGGTTCAGGAGGAACTGGTGAGGACCTGGCATGGTCCCCTCAGGGGAATTCCGATCATGTGGCAATCTGGAAAGCAAGGGAGAAAGCAGATCATTGCAGGACAGCTTGAGTCCAACCCTGCTCACAATTTTTTTGCTGCTATTATTCGTCCTGCCAGGAAAGTAATTTGGTTTGGTGCCTTGAAGCCAGCTGGCATCAAGGCTTTTGGATAGTGCAGCAACAGACACAGTGCAAGAGGGTGGACATCACCTGAAATACAGCTCTTCCATAGGGTGCTGTGGGTCTGGGCGCTGGGGCTAGAAGGAGACTTGTGTGTTCATAACATTCACTGCTGGAATTGGTTTTCCTCATGCCTCCTCACAGATGCCTTTTCTCCTAAGTAAGCCTCTCCTCCTCTCTGAATCCTTCACCTGATACCAAGACTTGTGCCTTACTTTCCATCTGATGGCTCCAGAGTGCTTTCTTTCCCCACCTAATCACCAAGGGCAGAGGGGACATCTTCCTCTCTTTCTCACTTTTTCCCTTGTCACCCCATTTTTCTGACCCTCTGCAGGCTGTTGGGAAGAGAACAGGACCAGGCTCTCTTCTGAAGAGGTGCTGCCCGTCCTTAAACCAAGCCCAAATTTAATTGTTTTCTTGTTTCTCGTATGTCATCATTGTAATTCTGGACTCCACTGTTGTGGAAAGCTCTTCGTTTTATTGTCCTTTTTAATTATGAAATCCTTTCCTCAGTAATTCACTGTGACTCGGTAACTGACTCCACATGGTTACGACGTGACTGTCCTGATTGAATTACTGGAAGTACAGAGCCGGCTGAGCCGCACACATGCGAGGCACGGCGCAGCACGGAGCTCCAGCCCCCAGCCTCACCGAGGTGGGGACCCGGGCTCCTTCCCCTCCCCAGCTCCTTTGCTGTTGGGAAGAGCCGGTTCTCCCACCTTGGCTACCCCAGTGATGACCCCCTCCAGGTCTGGCATGCCCAGGAAGGAGTGTGGGCACACACTGAGCCAAAGGACACATTAACGCCGTGCAGATACCCACACTGATACCCCACGGTTCAGACACACCACGGTAACAAACACACATACCCTCATCACTGGGTTGTGTTAACTACCCCCAACTGAAGGTGCGGGACAAGGCATGCAATGGCCACCCTGGGACCAAGGATGGGCTGGAAGTCATGATATTTCCACCACGGATCCACATCCGGCTTCCCAGCTTCAAAGGAAGAAGGGGGTGATGTGCCTAGCAGGGGTTCTCAAGCTGTGGGTGGTTTCCTTTAATTCAGGAAAGCATCTGATACAGCGTGTCACGAAACGTCTCGTTTATTTAATTCTTTTTTCGTTTGGATATGATTACTGTCACGTGGAATGGAAACCGAGTGATGCGCCATGAGCAAAAAAAAATATCGGAAGATGGTTTAAATCATCTCGTACTGAATTAGGGTAGGGAGAAGACATGTTCAGTGTAGGTCTCAGCACATTAGGATCCCTTAACCTTTTTGTTAATGAGTATAAAAGAGAAGGTGACATTAAGGAGGTCATTAGGCAGCAGAACTGCCTTCATTTCTTTGCCCCAGTGAGCACTGGAGAGAACTCAAGGAATTACAATAGGATTTATTAGGAGAACACAGAAATGGAATTCAAAGAATTAAATATGTATACAATTCAATTCAGGAAAGTTTAACACAGGTTCTAGCAGGGGCTAAGGATACCACAAGACTAGATGAAGGGAGAGGTTCTCTAGGAGAAGAGCATTAGCACAAGACCAGGACCGTTACAGAGAAGCTGCACAGATGGGAAGATGAACAGGAGCAGTAAGTTTGCCTGATGAAGTCTGAAAAAGGAAAAAGGGGAAACTAAACATCCAGAGGGAAAGGTATTACAGGAGCGGCATGTACGGATGTCCCAAAATGAACACACCATGAGCACATTCAATTAAAAATAGTTACTCTCTCTCTACATCCTTGAGATCTAAAGCGAGATGGAACACATTTTTGCATTCTGCTTAAAAACTGAAGAGAGATTACCCCTTTTTTGTTTTGGTGTTTTGTTGTTAAATTCCATGAAATCTTGTCTTAAGGAACCTAATGCAAAGCTAAAGGAAGCAAATTTATCCTACAGACTGCTTTGCAATCTACGGGGACGGAAGATGGTGGGTGCACAAAGCAGGTCTTCTCCACCCCAAAGCCCGCGAGCCTGCTTACAGCTAGGGACCAAACTGGAATATTTGGGGGGGGAGGCCAGGAGAGGGGTGAAACCAACCCAAACCACATGCCAATAGAAAAATGAAAAAAGGCAGGGTGTGGTGGGGAGGGAGAGAGTTACACAAAGATTTTGGTCAACGTTCTACCAAAACTGCAACAGAAAACGAAGGCGCCGTTATCAAGAGCCTTCCGAAAAGATTTCAGCTAGATGTTCTTTCACTCCTGGATGTCGTGTCCGCGTTGATCTCACCTCCCACACTTTGTCTCACACTTTCCTTACAAGAGAGCGGTCAGTTTTTAGGAGACGGGGCACAGGGCTCAGCATTTTGACAAGCCAGTCCCTTGCTGCCTGCAATGGGAAAGCCCCAGTTAGAGGCACATCGGGACGAGCAGATTTCTTTCTGGCTGCTGCGACAAAGCTGAAAATGCCTGGTGAACACATGCCTTAGGCTGCCACCGCATGGTGAGCGCAGGGAACGAGGGTTTTATTTCCTATTTCCCTGGCATTGTGCCGTTCCCAAATATTTTACTAAAAGTAGCTTCTTTTTCGGATCTAACTGGAGAAAAAAAAAAATAATTAAAAAATCCGTGAGCAACTGTACTGGCTTTATTAGCTATAAATTAATCTCTCGCAGAACCTCTTTAGACCAATTCTTTTGGTTTGGTTTTTTTTTTTTTTTTTTTGCGTGTTAAGATTTTGTTACACCAAGGGAGTAAGAAGAACCATGGCAGAAACTTCTGCATAAAACAATTTTGCAGATTCATTTGGTCGCTCTGCCCCAGACTTAAAACTTTCACCTGCCTGTCTAAGTCCCGGCTGATTTTTCTTAGCCTCTATGAAAATACTAGAAAATAAAGGGTAATCTTCAACACTTTTGTTATTTTTCTCCTTTGTAAATGTTAACACTGTGCAAGCGAAAGGGAGACCTCTTGAAGATGCCGGCATTTCAGTTTTTAGTGTAGATTTTCTACAGCAATATTTGTATGAGAAAAAGCCTGCAATTGGCTTTTTTTTTTAAAGCCAATTTAAAAATTGTCATTTTTTTTAAAGCCAATTTAAAAATTGTCATTTAAAAATAGGGGAAAACAACTTTAAACTTGTTAAGTGAAGATTTTTTTTTCCCCCTTGGTTGCAATTGCCGGGAGAATTTTTAGGGACACTGGGTGCCTAAAATCCAAGTTGTAAAGAGTACCCCGGTGCCTGGACTAAAAGCTGTGAGACACGTAAAAAGTTTAGTGACTTTCAGTGGCCTTTCAGTGCTTGGTAACAGGAATGAAGAACTCAAATTTTACATGTAATCTTAAAAGGAGACCCTGCCATGGTTCAGTTTTCCCCGACTCACGGTGCCTCCCTCGGCAGCTCCCATTCCCTCTGCGGGTGGAAGCGTAGAGGGAAAATCTTTCTCTGGCTCCAAGAGAGTCACAGACCAAACCTAGCAGGGGAGAATTTTATATTTTTTTAAATATCATTACATTAAGAAATTAATTTAATTGCATGGGTTTGAACTGTGGTGTGGTTTGGTTTTTTTTTTGTTGGGGTTTTTTTGTTGGTTTGTTTGTTTGTTTGTTTGTTTTACAGCAATTTAAATGCAAATAAGTCCAGGGAAAAAAGTATTTGGCTTAAAATTACACCTGATCTCCATTTGTCTAAAAATCTGTTCCTTGGCTCATTTCTACCAGTATAACTGGTGGAGTATATCCTCTTTATGTGGCAGAGAAGTTTCTTTAAAAATAAATTAATGAAATGTACTTCAGGACGTAGAACATGGTATATTTTTGAGGAAAAGAGAGTAAATTAAGCAATATATCCACTAATTAAAATATGCTATGTTACACCTTTTTTATTTATTATTTTATTATATCATTTATAAGCAATATTTTTATTGTTTATATGAGTTTCAAAAACATTTAAACATCTGATGGCAGTGCCCAAAACTGAAAGAATATTTCCATTGCCTTTTGTTCCTTTTTCCTCATCAAGTGTGTTGCAAAATAGTGCTGTTACTGACAAAAATACAGATTTTTCTGAGGTGCCCCTCCAGCCCACACGCCTCCACCTATAACCAGTCATTTAAACAGAATTCCCAACAGGTATTCTTCACCCAGTTTGTCTCAGGTTAAAATCCACAGGGCAGCTTTGGGGGGGGGGAAAATGCCAGAAAGAGTGTGTTTGACTCGAGGTGTTTCTAAAGGTTAAAAAGCCGACATTTTTATTCTGTTCTTTTCCCCATAATAACCTGCGTTAGGTGCTGGCCCGAACCGTTTGCCATTAAAAAATCACAGCGTTGAGCAGGAGCTGATGAAAGTTTAAAATAAATAAAGAGATAGACAGTAACCCTGCTGCCCCTCGGCTTCAATATTGTATTTTCAAAGCGAAGCAAAATAACAAACAAGTGAATGGAGATGTAAAACCAGATCCAAGAACTTTCTTGTCTCATTTCAATCCGGAATAGCGCTTTAACAAGGAATTAAAATAATGAAAATCCCAATGACTCCTTGCCCTCCCCTTCCTGCCCCCCGCCACCTCCCCTGGCGTTCAGATCAAGGTGCTCTGCATCTTCTGGCTCCACAAAGAAGAGGAAAGGAAAAATAAAACGCCTCCTTCTAAAGGTAAGTGAAGAGGCACGGCTGCCCCAACACGTGAAGGGGTTTTCCCCCGTATAAAAATGAAACCTTTCTTTTCATCTTCTCATTTTTCAGAAAATTGAGGCAGAGCAGAAGTAACCGGAGCTCCCGGGGTGCAAAGAGCCACATCCCCTTCTAACGCACGGTGTTTGAGCAAAACAGTTAAAACGAGGTTTCAAATTAAAACCTCACAAAAGAAATCGCAGCACCTTAGATATTAAGGGCCGTATTGTACTTTGCTGCTAGCAAATACTGTGAAGGACAAGGAGGGTCCGTAACTTCTTCACCCCTCTCCAGTTGTGTCCCAAAGTACCTAAAGCCTCCAAGTCTCCGAGCACCTCTGAGCAGAGGGCACAGGTCTGGGCAGCTAGAAATGCTCGGCATGCTTTGGGCAGCAGGAAATACTCCTTAACCCCTTCCACAGCTATGATTTCATGGCAACAGCAGGAAAAGCCCAGTGGCAAAATATAGCTAATGCAATGGTCACGCTCTTGGGAGAGCTGGGAGATGTAAGCGGAGGAGGACACGGGTCTCAAAGGGTCTGTCCATGCCCCAAATGCCTAAAGTCACATCTCACTTCCCCTTGCCTCGGGACAGCAGGGGTTGGCAGTGACGGGCAGGCTCTGTGCACCTGAGGAGGTTTTCTTCAAGGAGATGATCCAGGGGCTGTTCAACCCAAAGCCAAAAGGGGATCTGTCACACGGTTACTGTCACAGTTCCTTACCACAGCACAGCTTATGCTGCACGAATTCATTATCCTGCTGTTAGTCCCCAAAGAATAAAAAAAATAAAAATAAAATAAAAAAAAAAAGGAGATTTCCAGAAACTGGAAATAAATGTGAAATATTGGTATGTCACATGATGAATTTCTCTCCTGATGAGGAAGTCTACCTACTGCAATTTACCTTCTGTCTGGGACACATTATCTCTGCACAGAGGAGCAGCCCAAGACTTAAGCAGTTCTTAAAACTTCCAAAAAAACTGATTAAGAGGGAGTTAAGGAGTTTATAGGTCTTGTGGGGCTTTGCTACACATGGCTGAATTTTAAGTTCATAGTGGCCTCAAGACAGAAAGTTCAGCTGCATTTTAGATCTTTTTTAATAATTTTTTTCCTCCACCCTTTCTTTAGCAAGTCTTGGATTAATGAGATGAAAAAGGCCGTTTTGCATTAACATTTTTCTCTGCATACCCTTCTCTGCATAGAATGTTACATGTCTAGCACTTAGCACACCAGGTTACTATTTTGCCATTCTCCTTCTAAAAAACTATGTGGGCTTTAACTGTCAGTCTCACTGAAAAAAATAAAAGTCATAGAAGGTTGGCTTGATTAAGCAAAACTTCAATTCCAGTCCTGTTTTAACAGTCTGCTATCCTCCTCCCTTCCCTTGCTTCCCTTGAGAAACATCTTCTTTTAAACCATACCTCATCAGTATCTGGGGTGGAACTAGAAAAATCACGTACAGCTCCTGTTCACAAATCAATGTAAGTTTGGCTGCTATTTTGCTCAAAATGAAAATAGATTTCAGAAGGATTTTGTAGTGTTGTGTATCACATGCTTCGGTGAACATTTTATCCAGTCAAGCTCGCCTCTGCTACGTAATACAGACACAGCTGTGATATTATCTGATGGCAGACAGGCATTGAAATGACATAAAAAGAAAGTAACTGGGAAGAGGTATTTCTGAAAACTCTTTGTATTATAGAAATTACAAGGCACAAAATTTATATAAGGTGTCCAAGTTCTGAAATTGGGTGCACAGATTTGAAAGGACTCCACCCAAAACAAAATAGAAAAATAAAGAAGCTGTTTGAAATAAATCTGACCTAGTTTTTAACACAAAAATGAAGACTTAAGTAAATAGAACTCTTCTATCCTAAAAGAACTCTGAATTCAGCTTAAGGTTTATTATTGCCAACTTCCTGTCCAGGGATTTACAAAGCCAGTTCTAGTTGTTTATATGGTAAACAGCATTCGAAAGTAACAAAAGTGAGTTGTATTAATCTTTTTTTGTTATTATTTTTTTCTCTTTTTCCCTCAGATGTGAAGTTGCGTATCTTGCAGTGTTGGGTTTGATGAAGTGTGAGCTGCAAACTGCTGTGTGAAATAATTTCATGCTTGTTTCTTGGACTCCTTCATGTTCTACCAGTGCTAATTTATGAAACCACGTCTCTCCCGTGATCAAGCATTAAAAAACACATTTCAGTTTTTAACGGGAAAGTAATTTTTGCCTTTAAATGACTTTTTTTTTTTTTGCCTCACAATCTTTGTAGGGGATTTGAGCCCAGCTCTTTGTGTTTGTAGCCAGTTTAAAATTTCAAAGTTAGAGCCACTGTCTGTGCGGCCCTCGGGGCTCGCTGGCCCGAAGCCCCCCCACGTACTAGCACCACCACCACTTCTCTTGAAGACTTGTGCAGATGCCCCGAGGCATCTTTCAGCAACAGTATCAGATTTGCTTATAGTGCTGAAGCAAATGTTTTCATGGTCTGTCACCTTGATTTTATTAAAGGTGTTGGGCTAGGCTATTATCCAGTGCTGGAAAAGTCCCCTATTGAGGCTTTATATTAGGCTGGGAATTTAGAACGTCCAAGCATTTTCAGCCCATAATAAACTTTTCTTTGCATGGCACAAGGCAGAGTGTTTTCACAATTAGCCTAAAGCAGCAAGATGCTCTGCAGGTACTTCAGGCTCTGGACTTTTACAGTTTATGCCTCTGGGCCTTAGATTTCACTGCCCCTTTTCAGAGACTTGACTTTGCTTTCCCAGGATTTTAATTTCTCCTGCTGAAGAAATCCCTCCATGCTGGAAAACTCTCCTTCCAAATAGCTGTGCGCCTGGCTTAAATGCGTGGCATCATCAAAGTATTATTTTCATAAACAGCTTGATTAATTAGTGCTTTAAAGAGAACAATTTGGGCTTATTCTACAGCTGCAATGCACAGTTGTTGTTTTGGCTTTGCTTTGTTTTAGCCGCAGTAATATAAATAAGAATAACTGAAGATCAAAGGTTTCCTAAGAGCTGTAGGAAACGTAGAGTGTGTGCAGGTGCCTTGCTCAGCTCTGGAATTTGGGGACTTTGTTGGAAGGAGGCTGGGGTGGTGTCTTCCAAAGGGCGTGGACCGTCTTCATGAGAAAGAGGGATTTTTTTACCGGGGGCCTAATTCTGAGGTGCTGAGTTAAATGCAATATTTCACCAAAACTGAGACATCCTTTGCGTACCAAGGTAAAGAGCTCAGTTGTCTGCTGTTTATACAGCGAAGGCAAGGCGAGTGTGTGCAACGGGACCCACATGCAAAGCAGAGGGATTGTGTGTGGTCTGAGTGGACTTTTTTTTGTCATCCTGTTTGGGAACCAGTTCAGGATCTGTTTCTGTTGGCAGTTTCCTCCTGTTGTGAATATATTAGTGCATTTCTCAAGGTCTCTCTGCAGCTGAAAGGCTAGTAACTTAAGCCTGGGGTATGACAGACAATCATCTTCCATCAGTTCAGACATGGGTGATGGGATGAAAAAGAAGAGATTACATCTCTGAAAACAAAAAGGAACTAATGCAGGCCAAGACCAGCCAGTAGGCTGTAATCTCTGTTTACCATAAATGTACAAAAATGTCTTATCTCTGGTTTTACAAAGTTGTGCGAGAGCGGTCGTGGCGCTTGGGCGCACCAGCCAGCTCTAAGGGGTGGCTCAGAAAAAAATGGCACGACGAAAAGAAGCAGTTCGAGGAATGAAAAAAACGCACTTCGTAAAATTCCAGATAGAAACAAACAAAAAAAATTGTTCTCTGAACCATCGTTGCTTAACAAGTTATGTTAAACGTTTCGTTTCACATTAAAAAGAGATTTATGCAAGATGTGAGACTTTCAAGCACCCGGCCAGTAGAAACAGGCAGCATTGCATTCAAATACCCTGTTTGCCAATGGATTATGAAGGTTTAAGATTTACGTTAATTCCTCAACGAGCAAAAGTCAAGTGCCAGGTCCTTAATGCAAACCGCATTGCAATGTAAATGTGCCACAAACCTCTCCCTCAGTTCACATCTGCAAATATTATTTCATACTTGGGGGCAGGGAGGGGAAGGGGAGGGGGGCAGTGGGGAAGAAAGCAACTCGTACTGAATTTCCACCAGGGAAAAGGGTGCTCTGCTTATCTCTTCTGTCAGAGGTTTGCTCAGCATCCCCGAGTTTAGGGAATCGTTTTCTGGCAACCACAGGGACGGTGTCTCACGGGTGAAAGCCGCCCCAAGCAGCACCTTCCCTGTCTCTAGGTGGATGTCATCCCTCTGTTCCTCCTCCTCCCTACATATATATATATATTTTTTCTTTTTCCTCCAGATTTCCAGATTCGGGACTGAAAATGAAGCGTAAATCTTACTGCCTAATAACCACGGCAGTTACTTCAATAAAATGTTACTTAAAAGTCAATGGGCTGCACATGTTAAAGACATTAGAGCTGTTAACAGACCATTGTAAAGTAAGCAGAATCTTTAATAACCTGCACGTAACACGTAGCCCCGCAATTTTCGGGGAAGGGCAGGCTGTGAGCCTGGGCTCTCCGTGCCAGGGCTTCCCAGCAGAAACCGCTCCTGCATTCCTCACTCCAGCAGCAAAATGGGGCTAGGGTTGGTCCTAAACGCTCTGAGCACAGCCAAAACCCTTATTTCCCTGCCTTCAAGTGGAGGACTGGGATGGCCGGAGAGGTCCCACCGTTCAGGGGGCAGCGGAGGGTCCCTTGACCCTCTTTCAGAGCTCAGCCTCGAGCACAGGAATGAGCACGGCTCCTGCCCAAACACAACCCTGACACTGAACTACTTTGTAGGGGATTTTCAAGGAAAAGCATATCCAGGAACTGACATGGGGACAATAGGAGTAAATACTGCTGAGACCAGGGAGCTCCTGCTCCCTTGCTCCTGCCCCATTTCCATCCTCTCCACAGCAGCATTAAAGGCTGGCAGAGGAAACATCCTTTTAGTCCCACTGTCCCTGCCTCCGAAGCCGTGAGGGAACGTATGTGCTCACAAACCAGCTAAGCCATGGTCGTTCTAGTCTTCACTATATTATCTGTCTTCTCCCCTTTTTTGTTTTCCACCAAAGACTCTTCACGCTCCCCACCCTTTCCCCCCCCCAAAAAAAAGGAAAAAAAAAAAAAAAACAAGACTGAAGCTGGAAAAGATAGCAAATGATTGTAATTTCAATTTTTTTTATTTTTTTTTTAAATGCGCTTAAGTGGAAACATTTATAAATAAGGCAGAGGAGAGATTTATGCATCAGTCTGCGATGATCTGCATGTGTGAGCACAAGGCATGCAGCCAAATTTACACAAGCCAGAACATCCGCCTCCCCCTACCTCCCCACCCGCACACACACACACACACACACGTGCCCTCACCGGTACAAAATGGCCTTATAACTTACTCCAGCACCTTCTTCAGCCCTTTCCAGATGCACAAAGGCATTATCGAAATGTTGAAACTGAATGCGCCCGAGCTGTCATCTCCAACGGGCTTTGAAGGATAAGAGAAGTATTTTGCTTTTCCTGCCCAACGAGTGTCTAATTACCAAAGTTAGCACACATAAATATGAGATATGAGTATGTAGAGATCTGCCGGGACACCCCAGCAATAAAGTGTCTCCAGCAAATTACTTTGCTCACTGTCCTCTCTTGCTCAAATGCCCTCCAAGCAGGAGGTCCATGATACTGTTTTATTTTTAAGCCGCCTCACTTGTTTATAGACTTCACACTTGGGAAAATGACTTTATCTCCCACCTCGAGGTTTCCCAGGTAAGGTTTGGCCCCTTGTCCTACCTGCAGCGCCATGGTCTACCCCCTCAATTCTCTTACCATGTTGTCACACCTTCCAAACCTCCATAAGGTGTCTCAGTCTTACCTCAATCTCTTCCATTCCTCTCCTCTGGTGGCTCGCAAGACGCAGCCCATCTCGTTTTGACCTAGAAACACGCACAACAGATCAGGGTGCAGCTCCAAGGAGAGCATGAGATCTCCCCCCTATATAAAACACAAGGCCAGCTTTCACATGGGCTGACTTTGCTGCCTGACTGTGCTGGAAGCGCCGTTTTAATTAGTTCGTTCTCAAGTGTTTTTCAGCTGGCATGTGTCTATCGCAGGACCTAAGGCAGCCCTCCCCACCTCCTTTTTCGGCTTCTCCTTTGGCACCACCTTGCACAAGCACTCGTGCCAGGGGGGTCTTGGGACCTGCCATGTTCTTCTGCAACCCCCTCAGCCCCATCGCGGTTGCATCCAGCCCTGTGGAGTATTAACACTTTCCAGGTTTCTCCCTCTCCAGATGATGTTGTTTTAAAGCAGAGAACTGTAAATATTTTTGAATTCTTTCATGAATATTTTGAAAGCTGCCTCTCCTATCCCAGGCAATTCTGAACTAATTTTGAGGGAAGGTTTTATAAAACCCTACATCAAATGCTTTAGTATTTATTATTTGTTATTTATTTTGCCAAATGTCTCAAATGCATCTATAGGCGACAGGCCAGTGCTCTGATGTATAAGCCAAATATCATAAAGCTGTCTCCATGCAATTTAGAGAACTCTTTGATTATGCACGCTTTGGCTACATTTTTTACTAAATAATGATCTGGGTAGTTAAATTGCTCTAAAAGGTTCAGTATTTGTTGGTTTTAAGTACCTCAAGATTCAGTCCAGTAATTTTTCATGCTTACTTCTCCAGACTCTCTGATCTGTAAGTGATGGTTACTGATTTCTTTCTCTTTCTCCATCTCCCTAAAAAGATTCTTCTTTGCCTCGATTTCTGTAAAAACAGGCTTGTATAAAGCCAAGTGGAAGAGATGAGAACTTTGAAGTACTTTTTGTCTTCTAGGAATAGTAGACCATGCCTTTCCGTATTTGTATTTGTGAATATCATGCATGTGTATGCATACATTTGTGTATACCTACAAACAGTAGTACTCTAGTTTGGACTGAGACCCCTGGGTCTTATGGAAAAAACAGTAAAACAAAACTTTATAGTAACTCACCAATAGTGTGCCAGGGATATCATCAATATTTCTGACAAATAATGCCTGAATATTGTTCCTTCCACAGATATTTTGAATATCTTTTGTTGAACGTTTTCCTAGTCCTTTTATGTGAGT
The DNA here is from genome assembly GCA_004320125.1 of Scolopax mira. Lineage (NCBI taxonomy): Eukaryota > Metazoa > Chordata > Aves > Charadriiformes > Scolopacidae > Scolopax > Scolopax mira. The sequence goes on along the minus strand of BJBW01005993.1, from coordinate 35,375 downwards.
TTAGTTTACAAGGGAATATGGGAGCAATTTTATGAATTAACTAAAAGCCTAAATTTAACATCAATTGATTAAAGCACATTAATCACTGCATGGAAAGCTGATTATTACTTCTCTGATTTTTTCAGTTGGATTCACTTTCTGGTGCATGGGGTCACCTGATTTCCCATAATATCTTGGGATATTAAAAAGCATGGGATGCTTTTTTGGTGTCACACAAAGGGTGAGCAGCAGCAGGACTGTCTCCACTTCAACAGCAGCTTCCCCATCAGCTGCAATAGCAGTGGGAGGAGGAGGATACCTTTGATTAGAAACTTGTGAGCAACTTGTCTCCATGAATACCTCTGGTTAGTGCAGTGCAGATCCTGGTGTGTGGAATAAAATTGGAGGAAGGATTACAGGAAAGCCGTCCAGTAGGAGATGCAGGCATATCCCACCCGCAGTATCAGGGTGGGCCAGCTGCTGGGGCTGCAGCGGGTAGACCTGATGCCCCCCTCAAAAAAACATCTTTTGTCCAGCCAGGCCAATCATCTCAAGCTAAAACTGTCTCTGCATGGACAGCTCTGAACAACTCTTTCCAGCATTAATGGGGTATAATGGGTTCTGTGGCTCCCTGTCACTCCTGATAATGGAGATTTAGCTGGACTTACATGCTTGGGAATTTAAGAAGAGGCGTGGTTCCAAAATTGTTTTACAATATATGCGACATTCCATGGAAATGTCAAATATATTACATGAAGATTTCAGGGTATTTATTATGAAACTTCATATATATATAAAGCTTGCTGCATCTCACCAAGATTTTTAAGAAAGGGAACTGCACTCGCCTCTCTGGAAAAATATTTTTTATTTTTCGTAATACTCGTATTTCTCAGATTTTGTTAAACATACTGTAATCATCTTGGAGCAAAACCACACTTTCTAGTCAAAAAATGTGTAGACAGCCACCAAAAATCCCTTCACTGCACGTACACACAAAACAATGCAAGTATTTGACCCAATAGCAATGAACAGCTGAGAGCCCAAAACAAAGCAGTGGAGCAGCAGGAGCGTTACCGGGCAGTCTCAAGAGCACGTCTTTTCTCAAGAGCACTAATGCATAAACACTTGTTGGAGGAACAGATAACCAGAGGCATTAGAATATCCCTAATCCTGCTACTAATCCAGCTGTATTAGATCCTTGGGAAGCCAGGTCTGCTAGGGCATGGACTGTACAGTGATGGCCACGGCCCACAGGGCCACTATCCCATGGCCACCCTTTCAGGAGAACCTATTCTTTTCTCTCCATGTGTGTTTCTACACCCTGCTGCAAGGAAGGCATGGAACTCCACTATGCCCACACTGCCTTGTGTTGGCTCTGCGCACTTGCACTGGCTGTTTCTGACTGGATTTCTGTCTCATTGTTACTCCTGTAATGAGTGGACTTTCTCATCTTCTCTATCAGATTTGCCAGGATCTAGTAAAGGTGTGACAGCCATCTTCATTCCAGTTTGTTTCTTGAAATTCTTGTTGAAGAACTTGAAGAGTTCTTGAAGTTCTGGACTTCAAGAAAAGCAACAAATGGTTGTTGTTCACTTCCTGCAGGATCAAGGAATAAGCATTTCCTTTTTGAAATTTGAGATGTCAGGCTTTAAGCTTCCTTCTGGTACCTGGGAAACCTTGGAGGTAACAAATGGGCTTTGGCTCAGGCTGGACTTGCTGTCCTAGTGTATGTCACAGAGTTGTTCTTTGATGTCCAGGATTTTTAGACAGCATTGACAGTAGGTGACTAGCGAGGAGGCTAATGTTGGCAGATGGACAGTAGATCCGCACACAGAGACACAGAAAGAACTTGAGTTTACACGAGGAAACAAAGCCCACGAAGAGAAGTGACAATGTTACTGTCAGTATTGCTGGCCGTGAAGGGTCAAGGTCTGAAAGGGCATAAATGTCTCTCTTTTGAAGAAAGCCTAAGTTGCCTCCACCGCTTTGTTAGAGTTTTCATCAAGTATTTTCTGTAGCTTGAACTTAATTTTAAATTTTATCACCCAGGCTGACATGTACAGTCTTCTGTAACACAGTTTTGCCACAAGTATGGCTCCATAGGCTCACAAGCAGAATGGTACTTTTGGCTGTTTTTTATTACCTTGCTGTACTCTCATGAGTACATTCCTTTTTCTATTTACCTCTTACCAAAAAAGCTACTGAAAAAGTGGGATCTACCTCCTGAAATGCCAGGATAGAGAATTCTCTGCCACATTTCATTTTATGGAAATTTTATTAATTTCTATGGAAATTAATGGAAATTCTACACTCCCAACCAGGGCGTTGATCTAGCCATGAGGTGAACACAACTGGAACACTCAAGTTTAGTACCAGATGCTAGTGTGAAAACAGGTGGTATAAAAAGCACTGCCATTTTGAGTGCCCAAAAAAAGGAGGAGGGGGCTGAAAGGGAGCAGTCTGGGGACAGTTTCAGTCGGGCTGAGCCAATCTCAACATAGCTTCTCTCCAAAACCAGCAAGCTTTTTGAGCCTATTTCTGCCCAAGACATGCTCATAAATGACAGTAGAGGGGACAGTGAAGCTCCTACTTCACATCCCTACAAAATTGCTACAGCCCACAGAACAGACCGAATGCCAACTTCTTCCTTGAGTATTTAACATGACTTACTAATAAAAGGATTAAGTTTACTAGATTAGAGGGTGGTTTAATAGTGGGATAATTACTGGCTTCTCCCAAGAATTGCCAGTCTAGCAGACTCGTGGGCTGTGCTGCTGCACACCCTGGCCTGCAGGAAAGAGTTTTAATGTCTGTGATCACAGTGACCTCCCATGGACATGCAACCATGGTCTTGGAGACCCACTGAAGATCACCCACACCAATTTGGCTCTCCTGCTCATCTGGAGCAATATTTGTGCAACATCCTGAGGGTGCTGGGATGAGATTTCAGCCCCTCCTAGGGCAGGACCTAGGATGTGATCATCTTCCTGGGAGCACATATTCAGCATTGGCACTCTATATAGAGCAAATAATACACAAAGAGGAAATACTCGAATACAAGAATGTTATTACCTGCACAAACATCTTGTCTAATGCCATGTTATTTCATGGAAAATATTCCCTTTTTTTGTCTGTTGATTCATGTAGCTAAATAAGACTACCCATCTGTGGTGAAACAGAGACTTATCAACTTTTAACATTTATTACAAATTTGTTCAAAATGTTATTGTAACCTTTTCTTAGCCAGCCCCATGTTCACTGGTTGTCCATCTGCATAATTTTCTTCCTGTCTCCATTGAGTTTGCAGCCTATGTGAAAAGACAATATGTTAAATTTTGGTGGTTTACATTTTCTGTTCCAAGTGGTATTTTTCTCTGAACTGGGCATTTTTAATTTTTTTTCTTTTTTCATTTATCCGCCACTCCTACTTAAATCCAGATCTGTGAGAAGTGTCTTGCACTCTTCGGAATAGCTACCACCCTCAGTATGACTTTTCCTGGCAAAGCCAAGAAACTGTAATAGGCTTTTTCCCCTGGGATATTGATTCATGAAGATATACCACAGTTTTCAGCCAGAATTCTTTCATTTTCTTTTAAATTTCCAATGTCCTTATTCCTTTTTTATTTTTGCTCATCTGTTATAGATGCCATTGCTAGCTCACTGAGCTTTCATGGTCCTTTTGAATCCATGTTATATGGTCTTAAATACATTTCCCTTCTGTACTTTCTCAGCAAGTTCTTTTTTTTTTCTGCTACCTTGGGGTTTTTTTGCCCCTGTTCTTCTTGTTTCCATGTCTCCTGTCATTTGCATCCTTTGGCTTTCCTAGTGGTTTTGGTGGCCTTTCAAACACTGCCAGAGTTTCTTCTAAATGGAAAACACCTTCCATTTCTTGTGCATATGGGGCCCTGGTGAGGTTCTTCCTGGGAGAGGAGTGTCACACATGGTTTGTACCCCACTGACATGAGAAGCTGTTTTTTCCAGCAGAATAGCTCCTCACTTAATGGAAGTGTTTGGCCAGGCCACTAAGATATCTTAACAAGCTCACAGTCTATTATTTCTTATTCCTCGCTCCCTGGGACCTGACCCATGCTCTTTGTTTACCTGGACAGATAGGGATGGACAGGAATCAGGTTTCTACCATGCAATCATTTCTATGAGCTCATTACTGCCATACGGAGAAGTCCCGCAGTTGTCCCAAGTTGTCCTTGAGACCTAGTTGATCAGTGCCATGCAATTTCTGCAGCCTGCTGGTTCTCCTGAATTCCCTACGGCCTCTGATTTGGTCTATAATTTTTAAATTTCTCTGTTGCATGTAGTAAAGTTAAAAGACTTAATAAATCTTCTGACAGCTCCTAAAAACACCAACTTAGGCTCTGAACATTGAGGTATTTCATTTACTCATACGTTTTCTGGCTCCTTTTCCATGCTTTCTTCTACACCCTTGTTAAACTAAGTTCTTTTAAAATGCCTCAGCCAGAGAAATTCTTGCCTCTCCAGGCTCATACGCAGTTTTACATTGGTTGGGATAATTGGCAAGAGTTTTAATACATTCCTTGTTTATAACTGCTAACAGTTTGTTAGGACAAATACCTAAAGCCTTTTTAAAAATCATTGAACTTTTAAATGTTTTTTTATAAGGAATAATATCCTGTGAACAGGAGAGCATATTTCAGGCTTATGGAATACTGCCCCCAGTACCTTCTTCTCTCGGTAATTTTTATTTTTTCACTATACCATGGCATTGTTAGGAAGAGCAATATCAACCATAACTAATACAGGACTTCTCCATCTACTCGTTCATCACTCTCCTGGTGAGTTCTGCATATAGGGGCCATTTTTGCATTGGCAAACGGGTAAAACAGAAGACATGACTGTTCAGCTTCTCTCACAGCTCTGGGCAAGATAGGGATCCTGTTGCCCCTTACCCCAGGGTATGATACAGGTTGGGGGTTTTGTCCTGTGGGTGCTGGGGACACAAGGAGGAGCCCAGTTAGGGATAGGGGTAGGAATTGAAAGCAGTGCCAGGAATAGGGGCATGGGCGGGTTGGAAGAACTTAACAGAGCTACAGAGACATGTCTGGGTTATAGGGGACTGCTGAAAATATAGCAGGGGACACCAACAAGAGAAAAAAGATGAGGGTAGCAGTTAATACTGCAGAAGGCCTATGTGGGCACGTTAGATACAATACACGGGAAACGAGGCTTCGTTATTTCTGCTCTCACAGAACAACTGTTTAATCTAAACCAGAACAGAATACAATAATGGGGTTAGCAAAAGCGAAATCAATAAAAACATGGGTGACTATGGCCTTGGAATCACCAGCTACATCAGAGCGTCCTGACTTTCTCCAGAGTTTTTCCTTTATTTTTTTAAAGCTTTCCAAACCAGTCGTGTCTTTTGAAAGCCTAATCAGTTCAATCTTGGAGCTGCCTGGGGGGCAAAGCTCACATCTGAATACAAGGCTCATACTTTTCTCAAATTAGTGAGTATTTGGATTCAGTCAAGACTGAGATTGAGCTCATCTCTAGAAAATACATCAAACAGCCTGTGGAAAACACAGCTCACACACCTCATATTTTTTAAATGTTCTATCATCTGAGACTATTACGGTTTTTTCCCGTTACAGTCTTACACCGTATCACTGAGTAACAGATGGACAGAAATCACCTAACTATTAATGTGAACTACAGCATGAACGTAGCATTTCAATTATGTTTTACATATTTATTAGAGCTTGAAAATCTTATTCATTATGATTATGTCAAAATAGGAAGCAATTTAAGCGGAGTAGGTGAGATTTATCCTATCTAATATGAAAGGAGGCTAATAACTAAGTCTAAGGCTGCTTAGGTAATCAGTATAGAAGAACAACCAGGTCTAGGGACAAAACAATCTGAGACCCTTGTGACCAAACTATCCTTGGAGATACCTCTTCTCTCAGCAGATAACAAAGGGAACCTAAATTAATACATTAAATTTAAAACAACAGACCTTTAGACATCTGAAGTTTGAAGAGATTAAGCCCTTGTGTTTTAATAAGATTTAGGAAATGATGAAAGGAGATGATAGCTCACAATAAAGGTGCAAGTGAAGGAAACGGTTGAGGACAGTTAATATATTTCTTAAAAAAAGACTCATCAGTTCATGGAGCTCAAAGCATACAGAGCTCTGCTTGGTACATGCAGCCATTTTGTCATGTCTCTGTACAGTCAGTTATATGAAAAAAATTACCATGACCTGAAAGGCAAAAGCAGTAAAGCTGTATGTATTCCCTAGGAATTATTATTTTTCTTTTCCCCTTGCCCCTTTCTCTCTTCCCTGTCCCTTTCCCTTTTCCTATTTTTCATCTTTCTCTTTCTTAATTTTTCTTTTTTTTTCTTTTTCCCATTTTGTTTTTCCTTTTCTCCTTTTCTTCTTTTTTTCCTTTTTCATTTTTCTTTTCTCATTTTTTTCTTTATTCTTTTTCCTTTTTTTTTTTTTTTACTTCTTTTCTATTACCAGAACAGAAAGGAGCACCAAATGCACATTCCTCTTAGCATTTCAATGAATTCTGTGGGGGATGAATAGCAAGCATGTACATAACCACACACATATGTATGTATAAATTTACAAGCTACAATACCCAGACATCATGAGGCTCTGCTAATAATTTTCTCAACCTTGCCCAGACTGTAGCTACATTTATGATCTGGAGATTTATTGATTTTAGTTATTTTATCCCTCCCATAATAGGAAACTACCCTCTGGACCATTGACCTATTCTTGTTATAAATATCCTTTAGCTTGCTCTCATCATAACACTATCCCAGGCATCTAAGGTGTTGTTATGAGGTGATGCTGTTATAAGGAAGGTAACCATAACAGAGTTTTAAAGTAAATCATTTAACTCTTCCAAATGAGTTTTCTTCTGCACCCATTAGCTGTTGGCACAGACTTTGTTCTGCCAAGTGCATCAGAGCCCTGATACATTACGAGAGCTTCTAGGTGTTTTGGTAGCACAAATAATGCATAAGGATAACAAAAATTGCCATTTATAGCAACAATACAAACAGTACTAGCCTGGACTATGTGGAAATGTGTGGTTGCAACTCAGCAGCCTCTGTCGGAGAGGCTTTGTTAAGGCTACATGCCCCGGGGACCTCCAGTTTCCAATGGCTTCCATAAAGAAGGAATTTGGAGCTCATCTTGCTACAGGGTATGAGCCTCTGGAGGTGGCCAGTGCTCTTACTCTTGGTTTGGTTAATACCATTATCCATGGAGAACATGTATGAGTTCTTTCCCTCTTCAAATGGCAACACCCAAAATGCTCACTGTATTTTAGGTACAGACAGTATATGAACACAGGTCATTCTAGGTCCTCTACCGCAGAGAGTCAAATGATGCCACCCAAACACCATCCTGCTCGTAGTCTTGACAGTGACACTTCAGTGTCTGTGAGGAGCAAGGCGACCGGGGGTGGTCAAGAATATTGAGACTTAGTTTCCCACATACAAGGCTGAAGTTCAGTTTTGGAGCAATAAGAAATTATAAATACCAAGTAATATTGAGCAATAAATACTGAGCTAGCTTATGTCAGGGGTGACTTTGGAAGTCTGTTATTTGCTGGATGTGCTGAGCCTGAGCAGTAATTTGTCACCCATCACAAATTCATTGTGGTCAAGCCCATGCCCCTGTCCTTTTGGGTCTCTGAAGTCAATATCTAAAGATTAAACTTCTGTCCCATCAGAGTCCAGACAAGAACAACGAGAAGAAAGATATATTAGCCTTGGGAAATGGGAGGATGGGGCACTCCTGATTTTTTTTCTTAGCTTTTCCCCCCCGCCGCCTACATCCAACAAATTAAGAAGAAGGTATTCTAGTGGTTATAGTTAGAACATGTAAATAGAGAAGAGTTTAAGGACCGGAAAGAAAAGGCTGGGGCTAATGTTTTAGAAGTGTATTGACCCAGATTACAGTCTTGACTCTGAATGCAAAAGCTCAGTTGAGCGGTCAATTTGATTTCTGCTGTCTGAAGCAGTGTGACGGTTTGGAAATGTAAAGAATCAAATCCTTTGAATTTACTGCAATTTCTCCTGTCACTTTGTTCTGTTCAATGGTATTTATATATTTTTTCAAAAGTAAATTTAAATCTACCCAGCATCCTGCTGAGCACAAAGCATGAAAAGTCCCCTCATCCACCACCTACCAGACTCGAGCCCTGCCGAGGCACTGCACTGCTGCTTCCAAGATGCTTATGAAAAAGCTGTGTAATCATTTAATTTATTTTAGGAGGTGTTAGAATAGCAAAGGTAAAACAAATATTATACTTGGCAGCTACACAGAATAGGGCATTATCATCGCCCATGGATGGTGATATTCTTGTATTGATTCAATATATTTGTGGTTTAAAAATCTAATGAATAGGTCTAGGCTGAATTACAGAGTGCAGTAATATGTGTAGAAAAGGAAAAAAAAAAAAGCTTTATTTCAGCAGAAGAGACCATCAAGGAACTCAGAGGAGAATTAGAAAAGATTTTACAGTTTTTGTCATGTTCTTAAGTGTGAAAAGCCAGTGTACAAATACAATTATGTATATGTGGATCTAGTGACTGCACTTCCTCCTTGTAAAGTTAGATATAACAATATTTTGAAATTATTTTAGCTTGAAAATTGGAAGATATAGTCTAAAATGAAAGTTAAGAGAACAGATCACTTCAGAAGTTCTTGCCTTAAAAATTTGTCTATACTTGGTGATATTATTGTTACTTCCAAATGGAGACATTTGGAATTTCTGTAATGTTATTAGAACATATCTGAATCCTGAAAGATTGACATTTTAGAATTATTTCATCATCCTTTGGGTCTTGTTTGTATTACTTAGGGAAATAACTTTTGATTGAGCCAATTACAGTATGCTGAATGGTTAAATATATTAAGAGCAGTAACTGAAATCTGACATTCCATTGTTTGCACTCTTCCAAAAATACATGAGCCATTTTTACTTGAAAAGTGCAAAGGGGGTTTGAGAACATGCTTTGAAAGAACACTGGCCATTTACATCTGGCCCAAAACAAGCTTATGCCAAACATACTCTGAAAATAACTGGTTTTGTGAGGCTTAAAAGTTCCCCCCCTTCTATCTAAGATATGAAAAAAAAAATAAAATCTGAAGAGTTTAAAATAACATATTGAATAAAACTTGCCACTGGTTATGTGAAAAAATTCCATAAAGCACTAAGTTGGAGAGAAAAAGTAGAGAAAAAGTATCTATTAATAATTTAAACTCCCGATGGGTACATTGAGGGATGAAGATACTGAGCTGTGGCCATCAGGGCTGCATTAAGTGCAATGCAAGAGCTTAATTAAGAGCTGTGCCTTGGCATGGTGGCACCATGGTGGGAGGGAACCAAGCTCTTCATGGTCATAGTCTGAGGACCTGGACATGCTGCATGGTGGTGTGCAATTCCTGCCTGCTCATCTTCTCCCACCACACTCCCCCAGTAGATCTACTCCCCCAGTAGATCTATTTTAAATGGAGGATGAGCCCTCCTGACCTTTCCCCAACCCTCATTTTAACAACCTTTTGGAAATCCTGCCTGAATTTAACCTTTTGGAAACAATACTGAAATGCTTTGTTGCCTTGACAAAGGAAAAACCAATAGTTCCCATGTTTCTGAAGGTTGTCCGCAACAGGTAGAAGCAATGGAGGACTGTTGTTATTTACTGTTCTTCGCCAGGTATTTTGCACCCACCAGAGTTGGACTGACAGGCTACAGAAATGCCAGCAGGCACCATGCTACTGCAAGCCTCCAAAGAGCTTATTTAAATCTCAACTAGTTTTCTAAAAAAGCAAAGTTTCTAGCTCTTGTGGCTGCAAGGGAAAGCCGGACAATTGCCTATTATGGATGCATACGCAAAAGCTTCTTAGTTATTACCCCTTTCCAGCCCCATAATTTTTCTTAATCGAATGGTTATGGGTATCTGGTTCTAAGTTGGGGTTGTTTTTAAGCATTAGAGTTGGTAAAATTATTTTATATTTAAGCATACATTCACAGCCTACCTATAGATGAGACAAAGCATGCAGTTCACCCTAGAATCTTCTGAGTTCAGCAATTCATTTGGAGTTCAATGCCAAATCAGGAAAGCACCAAAAGATCATGCAATTACCTTGCAGGAGATACCAACTTATCAGCTTATCTTGCAAGACTTCTGCCCTCCTGAGCCCTTCTGATTGCATCTGAAAACAGTTACTGTTTAGCTAAAGAGCCCCAGGAAAACCAATGGAAGCTGAACAGCTAGGATTCGGTTTGGCACACGTCTCTGCTCTCACAGAGCATCTATTAAAGTTTTACTCTCACTGCAATAATGGACCACGAGTGGCTTTGGATGCAGATCTGAACTGTAGCTCAATGATACACGGCCCCTACTTTATTTAATGAAAACCACTGAAAGGTAAAAGACAGCAAATAAATCATTAACACATTTCTACTCTGTTTTGTGCACTTCTCAAGCCAGGCTGTAGTTTTTACATCTGCTTTTGTTAACCCAGCAGTTTTTCATGCAGTTTTTCCTGCATTGGACCATCTTTTGCTACAACCCCATGCAGCTAAAGCTAGAATACGTGAATAAACATGATGTAATGCAAAGCTAGGTCACTAGGTGGTATATAACCAGAGATACAGGGAGGTTAGGATAGGCAAACGGTGATTAGCGCAATGTAATCATCTGTGCAAGGCCTCTGTTTCATTAAAGATGTGTTAGAGCACACATCCATGGCCATCTGTTTCTATTTTGCCAGCCCACTTGATTGGCCATCACAAGCATTCCCATGTGTGCTCAAGCATTGTTGAGCAGAACATCTGGCAACAACCAACACCGCCGTTAAAAAAACATGATAACAACAGAGGCATTAAAGCAAATATATGTACAATAATTTCATTGTTGAAACCTCTACCAAGGCAGGCCCATTGTCCAGCAAAGTGAACACTGAAAATGTTCCTTTCCTAATTTTTTGCTTTACTGGACATGCCAACACTTCAGTAGGAAGACACTTCAGTGGGATGGCTTTTATATTTTTTTTTCTTGGTCGTGGCTTTTGACATTGCTCAGAAGGCAATCAAAAAAAATTAAAGCATTTACAACGGAACAAAAAGCATTAAAGCAAGACTGAACTTTTGACTAATTTTCCTGTATTAAATAGGAAAGAACATATTCATGCCATATGTTGTGAGAACACAGAACAACTGCATTCTAGAAATGGAACTGAAAAATCAAAACATCTGAATCTTTATCTTGGCAAAATAAAGAATAAGTGTTGAAGGAACCTAATGATCTTTTGGGAGTGAGAAAAGTTGCTCTCGCTGAAACTGGATGGAATCCCTCCAGATTTACACGGATGCAACTCCAAGAAGAATTTGATCAAAGTTTAGTCAGCAAGTAGCTAAATGGATCTCTTTACAGATGCTTTTTACCATTGGAACTTAGTAAATAAGCCACTGTTTTTCCCATTTACATTTTAAAGGATAACTTTTAATGAATTATGAGGCACCTCGTGCTGAATAAAGCGCGCAGCTTAGAAAAAGCAGAATCTCCTCAGACCTCCTGTCTTTCTTGATTCCTGTGTCCCTCTATTTTCTTTTCCTTCACATAGTTTAAACCCTTCCGGACTACCCAAGCATCTACAATACAGAAGAAAATATGAACAAGAGATACGTCTGTCCTTAGAAACTGAGCTATGCTGAGCATCCTTAAGCAAACACAGCTGACACACTTGCAGTTTGTCTGTTTATGCCTCTGTTAATGCCTCTCAGCATCCACTGCAGAAACCAAGCTGATACAGATCAGTCTCACTTCTTACATCCTAGCGTGCAACAAAAAGCTAAAAAACAAGACGTGTGTGCCCAGGCCTGACCCTCCAAGGCCACAGCACAGGAGCAAAGTGAATAATGTCAAGAAAGTCTTTTTTTGGTGAGGACCTCATAATAGCTTTCAACTAGTTACTTAGAAGTGTAAGTCCTGAGGCTGCAGGGATGATGACCTGCTTCTATCTGCTGACCAGCTTCTTTGGACTGTGATGTTTTACCCAAAATTCCTGTTAAAGCAGCAATCAAGGAGAAAGAAATTTTCAGCTTCTACATATTGATTAAAAAAAAAAAAAAGTAATGCAAGGTTTCTGTGCTCTTCTGGAGACTGCAAGAATGGCTTGAGCACTGCCTTTTCCTGCCCTCGGGGCCCGAGGAAGGTCCATTTAATTTGCTAATAGCGATGTAGTTTTGGATGATGCTACCTGCTGGCAGCCAGCTGTGAGGAGGGCTTAGGGGAAGGAGAAGGGACAAGCACTGAGGTGCTTTTGCTTATGAACTCTCAGTGCTGGAAGGCAGGGAACAGAGTCCCTTTGTATTTGCTGTCGGGGACCATGACATTAATCAGACACATGCACTCCTGCTAGTCCTCTCCTCCCCTAGCCAAATCCTTTCATTCCACACCAAGCCAGTGGAGGGGTCAGACTTTGCACAGGTACAGGGTTAATGCTACTCTCTGTTCTCAGATCCTCCAGCTGACATGGCTGGCTGGTTTTCAGAGGACATGTCCGAGCTGTTTTGGGGAGGATCCCCTCCAGATCGCCATGGGTATAGACCGGCTCACATCCCCACTGCCACTCTGCTGGGAGAGGCCCTTGGCACAAGCCATCCTCTGCTCTGTGTTTTGGCTGCTTCTGGCAGGAGATGGTTGGGTTTATTCCACAGTCGAGCCCCAGAGCGAGTTACCAGTTACGCAGAGGCCCTGGAGTTAAAACAGAGCCGGAATAAAGCCGATGGCGCCGTCACACCCGCTTCGGACTACCCCAGCTGCTTGGAGCTGGCCCCCGTTACTACTTTACAACCTCTGGCAGAAGGATTAGGCAGGGTTGTTTTTACTGGCAAGAAGGAGATATGGTTGTAAGGGAACGTCACCAATGCACGAGGAAGAATGAAGATGGACGGTTGGGCTAAAAATACAGCGGTCACAGCGTAGCTGTTAATAACCTCCGTGTGAATGTGATCTCATTTCTCCTAAAACCATTTCTCCGCTGCCCAAAGCATCTGAATCACTCATCTCTTCCTCTGGTGCTGGAGGCACAAGTCCCTAAGGTCAACATCTCCCCTTTGCTGAGATCTGCGGTGCACGTGTCTGCCCAGCTGATTAGGGGTTGGTTCCATCGTTTGAGCAGCCGGGACTATTTGCTTCAGAAACATGAATTTGCTGCTGGACTGAATGGTTTGCCAAGGTATTTATTCCCAGATCAAACTCCCACCAGATGGAAGTCTTGGGCTCTGACTGCAGTGTCCCTCCAAGTCTCCAGGAAAGGCAGAAATGGAGGTAAACAGATGCCCTCCTTCTCCCCCTGCGGCTCCTCTGCGCGGCTGAGGTTCCCACATCATTTCTAGTATTGAGTTCCCACATCTTTTTTAGTGCTGAGTTTTGGATCAAGGCCCCTCATCTTCCTGCAGCTGTAACAACAGCAGCAATTTAGTGGTAAATTCTGTCAGAAGGATTATGAAATTCATTGACAAATGTTCCTGTATAGTGTGTCAGATTTAGAAGCATAACTGAATGGGAGAAATAGTCTTACTCGAAAGAGTTTTTTTAAAAAATGTGCCGTATGCTGCACAACTATTTGCTCATTTTTGTTGCCCAAGGAACCACTTTTGGTTATATTCACATTTCTTTTGTCACTGGTTTGTTGGACTGGGGCTGGTGGTGGCTGATGGATCTGTTTTCATGACATTGCCAAAGGAGTCCAGAGGTGCGAGGTAGGAGTCCTGGCACTGTGGTCTAATAAAAAGGGGAAAAAATGCATCCAAAAAGTGAATGTAGAAGGCCTAATAAGAGTTTGAGAGATGCAAAGGGGGTACTTTCTTTTTTTTTCTTTGCCCTAAGTAACTTCTGTTTGTCATGGCCCTTTGGGATGGCAAACAGCCTGAGACACGTGATTGCATCTTTTCTCTTCTGTGATTAGGGCTTTGGGCTTTTACCCAATTTGTGACCAGCAACAGTTGATTAAAAAAAAATAATAAAAAAAAAAACAAAAAACAAACAAACCAAAAATCCAACCAACAAGCAACAAAACAACTCATTTTTTAATACTCAGAATCTGTCTGAGCCTGCCACTAAAGTGGGAAGGAGGCCCAGAGAGTATTTCTCTGTACAAAGGAAGAACAGTAGCTTTCCCAGTTTTCAGCCCAGGTAGAAGGACCTACAGAAACCCTAAAGTTCCACAGCACATTCAAGAAACTATTTATTTTTGCCCATCCGTTTTTAAGGATCAATTTTTATAAGTGCTGGGATTTGGCTTAACTCTGATCCCATTGACTTCAAAAAGAACAGAAATAATCCACTGGTGGGTTCTCCTGCAAACCTCATTCTTAATTGTCATGCAAGAAGGAAAAACGCAGCCTGGGAGAACAACAGGTCACATAAAGAAGCTGAAATGGAGGATCTCTGGACTCCTAGTTTTTCATTTAGAAAGTGCTCAGATGCAACGGTGTGAGTCAGAGGCATTATAGCAGCAGATCCTGGTATCATGTACACATTAGAGATGCCAACTAATTCTCCGCCAGGGTAAACTGGGAATAGCTAAGATTTCTTATTTGGGAAAGAGAGATCAAGGACTCAGGAGCAGGTCGTATTTCACAGAATGGAAATATGCACTTCTGGGAGCGGGCTGCCTTTTTTTTACTGCTGGCAGCTGAATAAAAAAGCTGAAAAAGAAACAGGAGTGGCCAAACCTATGACTCTCCTTGAAGCACGTGTAGCTCACAAGCAGCACAGGATTTGTTTCCTAAGCTGACTCTGCTCTGCACGAGCTGCAGCAGCGATGTTTTGGTGGATAACTGGGATGCTCAGGGATGGGAAGAAGGGACCATCATAGGCTACAGCAGCTGGTGGTCACCAAGTCTGTCAGGATCCTGGTTACTTCCTTCCCAGGGGAATGGTTGGACACCTGCAGAGCATCTGCCACCTTGTAATGATTTTTCTCCCCTGGGCTTTTTGAGCACAAAGCTCGGTGAAGAGCTTGATATATTTGGTGTGGCACCAGGGAAGGCTGGTGACTCCCACTTGTTATGAATTGACTCCCTTTGTGGGAGCAGCAGACATAGTAACAGCCAAACGGTCCCACACTCTCTATACCAAAGACAGAAGCTCCTGCCCCACTCACTGTCTAGTAACACCTATGTGTCCTTGGGGACAATGCTGACAGCAAAACAGGATTCCCACACAGGGAAATTTCATGGCAGATTAGCAGACTTAACCCGTGCAGGTACATTCTCCAATGCTTAGAAGAGAGGTCTCCTACAATAGGGTACCTCAGCTGGTCTTCAACTGCAGGATGGACAGAGAAACCTGCAGAAGTGCTTGGAGGAAGCTAAGGACAGGTCTTTCCTATTCCATCACACACATTAGATAAACTGTCCATAACGTATTGCCTCCCGCATCTGGCTGCTTTCTTCTCAAACAGATGAATAAAGTTTGGAACAGTTATATGGAAACATAGAGTCACTGTCCCACTCCTTGATACTTTGCCATCTATTTTACATCTACAATGATCCTGGGATGCTTTCACCACACCATGGAGTTGCTGTCAGTAAACTTACCAAGTGAAAACCATGGGAATATAGAAAAACAAGAATCAAAATCTCCCTCAGGAAGGTATTCTTCTAGGTCTGTGTTAGGTTACCTTGACCTTGTGAATGGTCACTGAAATCAATGGGGCTTCAGGTGGGATGAAGAGGTGCATACTATAAATGGTGCAAGCCAATCCAGTACATCAGAGGCCAGACTTTGATCTGGCCAGCTCTAGCTGGAGGCATTGCTTGGGATGTCCCTTGGTTCAGCTGCTCTTAGGTGTTCCCTGCAGGTCTGGGGAGTCTTGCTGTTTGCTGGTGTTATTGTTTCCACATAGAGGGTCCACCAGAAATGCTCCAAGATTCCATTATATCACCTATCCACAAGTCCTTTGGACTGAATTCCTACTACTGTACCCTTCCTGCTTTACTTCTAAAGCCCCTGAAAGAGCAACCAGAAGCACTTTGTCACCTCCTCCAGGAGGCATATTTCCACTCCATCCCAGCCAGCTGCTGTCAACTCCAGCACCTACCCCCATCTACAATGGGTGCTTTTTTGTTGTCCAAGTTGTCTTTTGATAGCTAGAGCCCTGCTTTGTGTACTGAGAATGCTTAAGTAAATATATTAACCTCAGATCTGTAACTTCACAAAGCCTCATTATAGTTTGTGTGCTTCACTGAAACCTTACCCTGTAGCACTTAACATCTGTGATTCGGGGTGTCAAAGTGTTAATCGGCTGGCATGATCAAGATTAAACAAGTTGATTATTTTGATATTCTTCAGTAATATATTAAAAGTGAAACATGATCCATTGGCCCTTGAGGTTCAGTCTCAGCACATGCAATTAGACAAGGAGTTCCCTGTAAAAGTGATCTGGAGAGCTGAAAAAAGCAAGTCCTTCCCAGATGTGGTCTTAGCAGTGGTCCATAATACATGACATCAATGAGTTAAACTAAGGGAACAAGTGAAGGCCAACATCTCGGTTTTAAGTTTCAGATGAGGTTTTTGCTTATGCCCACCTCAGGAAATGAATATTGCATTCATAAATTGTTTTTCTTATCCAGGAGATGAACCTTAACATTTTCATTCAGCCCCAGAGTATTAGATTTCTTTAACACTTTGCCACATTAGAATATGTTTTCCATCTGACTCTGATGATGCAATATCTGAAGAAAAATTTGGCTGAGTGGCATTCCATAACAAGCAATAAAAGTTTATGATGCACAGAGTATGATAATTGGCACAATATGAATTGAATGCTTCCTTATGGATAATATTTGATAAGATATAGCATGTGTAGCTATCATAACATTTCAATCAACCCACGATTGCTACTTTAAACTGTATTTATTTTATTGTCTCCATAATGGATTTTACAGTGCCAAAAATTGGTCTGACTTCACTAGAAAGATGAAAAATCAGTGTGTTGTTTTCCCTGGTGCATTTATTTCCCATTGAAATCCCTCTCTCTTATTTTCTTCTCATTTTTTTGAACCCACCTCCTTGCCATGAGCTGTTGACATATGATTTGTTGAAAGTCGAAGCTAGTGGACACCAGTGTTTTATTTTTTCCCCCCATCATGGCATTATTTTTGCATAGGGGGCTTTTACAAGGTTAATTAAACCATAATGGGGAAATCATTCACGGACAATGTCCTTTCCCAGTTTCCAGATTTTATAAACCTCACACCTGTTTTTCTTAGGTTTTTGTGCTACATCAGCCTATAAATCCTGCTATATTTCCCAGTGTAGTTTCTTATGAAATAAAACTTCTTTCCCTCCATTTGCTCAACTGTTTTCAATACTTGCAGTCAAGCCTGAAGTTGTCAATCAAGGAACAGCTTATCAGTCTGAGCTTTTCCTTTTCAAGCTTATACTCAGTGACTTTTGAGACCTGTCAACACCCAGTTGATTTTAGCCTTAACAATAAAGTCACACTCTATCTCCCACCTAGTAGCTTTAGATTAAATTCTGATGTCATATACGTCATATTTACATAGTTAAAACTCATAACAAAGCAACCCACAGGCAATAGGATGTAATAACCATGCAACAGAGCCATTTCCTGTCCCCTTTTTTCTCTCACACTATGTTTCGTGTAGTTTATTGGATGTGAATGTTTTGAAAATGAAAATCGTCTGGGAGAAAACTGCTAGCCAGGCGTGAGGTTTAGAAGAATTCAACTAAAAGAATATATAGAGTTGTAAATGCTTGGCCACCTCTGGTATTGTAAAATAGAAACTCTTTCAATATTCCTTTCATTTCCACAAGAAGAATAGATGGGAGGCCACAATTATGTGCTCCAACAGTCGATTTTTAATATCTTTAATTCTGCTCATATTAAAGGAAAACAATTAACTTGGAGTCAGAAAGCCTTAAACACCAAAAGTTTTACAGTTTTCATTTTAAAGCACAAAGGACCTACTTCAAATACAATGCAACGGGAACTTTAACCACGGGCTATGTTTAAAAGACAAATCCACCATGGTACTTTAAACAATCAATTAAGGCGAGTTTAACAATTTTTTTTCAGCCTCACAAAATAGCCCCATTAAAAGTAAGGAAATAAAAACCGCTGTGTGCTTCTCTCTCTCCCACACACACATGCACACAGAGAATAGTCTTTGGCCATAGTCATATCAAGAGACGTGTTTTATCTTAAAATAAAAGAGAATAAAGAGTAAGCCTTAACCGGTCAACTTCATGTAGATCAATGCAGTACCTTTTGCAAACTGGCTTTTCAAACTGAGAACACCCTAAACACTCCTGTTGGTTTGGGTATTGCTAGGACTCCGAGTGAAAAGTAAAATGCTGCTTCAAACTGTTTACCGAGGGGATTTGTTTTTCACTAGTGTTGATTTATTTTAAAATTTAAACCTAATCCATAAATAAAAGAATACAAAGAGTGAAGGAAGTTTATGCCAGAAGGCCGAAGAGGACCCTGCTGGTGGGCAGACCTTGCAACGCGTCCCTTCTACCTTAGCCATGCCCTTCTCCATGATGTTCCTGTGTGGAAATAAATGGTCCTTTAATGTTGAAAGGAGGGGGCACTCCAGGGGATCATCCAACTGCTAAAAGCTTACAGGTAGGCTGGGCTTAAAGGCACACGTCTGTTTGCACCGAGCAGGGCTCGCATCACGGGTTGTGGGCTTGCCCAGATGTATGGCCGGCATCCAGTTCCTGCAAACCTCCCTGCTTCTGTTTTCCTTGCTGCTGTGGCTGCTGCTATTGTTCCAGCAGCTTTCTTTTCCTACAACAGCCTGGCCAGCAGAGGCTAAATCAAACTGGCCTTGGGGTCAGACAGCTCTCCACGGACTTGGTAGAACGGTTTTATTTGTGCTGAGTTCTCCAGATCTTGCTCAGTAAATCATGGCCCATTTTAAAATGAACCATGTGTCAGAGCACTGGCTTTCTAGTTTGCCCTGACAGTGCTTTATTCCTCAGCAATCAGCAGCCTAAATTTCTCAGAAGGGACACAGCAGGCCCACAGAAAAAGGACCCTATGGGTGACCCTGGCTTGGACATCAATATGAGCTCCCTGGTGCTGCAGAAAAGGTGAATGCTTGGGGTATAAACAGGAACAACACACGTGAGACATCCTTCGGTTCACTTGGAGAACTGATGTACTGAGTCTGGTCTTGGATGTGGCACTTCAAAATGATGTGAAGGGAGGGACTCAAGATAAAGACAATGAGAACAAGCAGAGATCAATGAAACAAGGAGAAAGAAATTTGCTTAGCATAGGAAAAAAAGAAAACTAAGATGAGAAACAGTAATGGGCTTTGAATGCTTTGAATGACATCTGCCAAAGGCAAAAGACCTATTCTCACTCTTTTGACTTCCTTTTAGATGCAATAAGTTCTCCCTTTAGATGTGACAAGCAGTAATGTGCTTAAATTGGAGCAGGGAGGGTTGAGGTCAGGCATTAGGTAAACCCTCCAACCATAAAGATCCTTAGCACTGGAAGGTGCTTCTGGAGGAGGCTGTGCAATTTCTCATACTGATGTTTTTTGTAAGAAGAAACATTTCTGACAGTAACAGTTTTGGCACAGCAGATCCTGTTTTGAATCTAGGAGATGGGTAATGATCTCCCATGGCTCCTCACACACTTATTGTCTCTAAGTCTATGCTTGGCCTTTGTCTCTCTCCAAAACTAAGTCCATATTGACACCTGTCCCTCTTCCTAAGCCATTCTGCTCAACCCTGCAGCCTCTCCTACAGCAAAGTCAATCATCAGCAGGCAGTAGCACTCACTGGAAATCACTACCTTTATTCCCCTGGCTCCTGACGGTGTTTCCTTACAGGAGCTTACAACTGCAGCGAAGGGATGACCAACAGCAGTAACAGAGAAGCAAAGCCACCCAACGTCAAGCTACTACCAAGCATGGTCAGCAGTTCAGCAGTCATCTTGGGCCTCCTACACCCATAGACTCATGAACCCAGTGGATCACGTTATGTCTGTCAGTCAACTGGCCTTCAGTACCAGGGTTTGGCTATCTCTACAGAAGGAAAAAATATATGGGTATAGTTAACATGTGTAACTCTAATGCATAACACATGTAGCCATGTATGTAGCCAGAAGGTGTTCATTGTGCTTGCTGGAGTGATGATTGCCTCAGCTTGCACCACATTTTTTGTGCCACTGCCTCATTTCCCCCATCAATTGCCTGTTTGGCCACAGAGCACGAGTGCTTTTCTTCTTCCCTCATAGTGAAGAAACAACCGGTCTCATGCCAGCATCAAACCCACTGTGGACCTCCCTGTACTGCAGGAGACTTCAGGATGTCACGCAGCCAGTTGGACATTCAGAGCTGCTGAGCTTTTTGTACCATACGCCGAAGTCAGCAAGAATGGCAGATGCTCTTCAATGTTGGAAATCAAGCCAAAAGCCCTTGCTGGGGCTGGTCTGATGGCAGAAGGACCCTATTCTCTGTATGTGATAAAAAGCCCAAGCTGTAGACTCCCTGCTCTTCAAATGGACGTGCCATGTACAGTGAAATTGCACTCTAAATCTCCTGAATACTTAATTAAGTAGTAGAATATAGAAGCATAGAATCATTTTGGTTGGAAGAAACCTTTAAGATCATCAAGTCCAACTGTTAACCTAGTACTGCCAAGTCCACCACTAAACCATGTCCCTCAGCACCACGTCTACTCATCTTTTAAATACCTCCAGGATGCTGAGTCCACCACTTCCCTGGCCAGCCTGTTCCAATGTTTGATAACCTTTTCAGTAAAGAAATTTTTCCTAATATTGATCCTAAACCTCCCCTGGTGTAACTTGAGGCCATTTCCTCTTGTTCTATTGCTCATTACTTGGGAGAAGAGACCGACCCCCTCTGTCTACATCCTCCTTTTAGGGAGTTGTAGAGAGTGAGCAGGTCTCCCCTCAGCCTCCTTTTCTCCAGGCTGAACACCAGCTGCCTCAGTCTCTCCTCATAAGACTTGTTCTCCAAGCCCCTCACCAGCTCCATTGCCCTTCTCTGGACACACTCCAGCACCTCAGTGTCCCTCCTGTAGCGAGGGCTCCAAAACTGCATACAGTACTCAAGATGTGGCCTCACCAGTGCCCAGCAGAACATTTCCTCTTCCCATTTAGCAAGATTTTAATTTGTCTGGGATAGAGGAACTTTCTTTTAATCTGTCATTCACTTTTACAGTGTTTGAGACAACATTGCTCTGAACCACTGCTATTCTTATTTAAAGAATGGTAGTGGTGGTGATAAGAATAACAAACCCATAAGGCTTTACATCTCAGGGAAACATTAATCGGGAGCGACATACCTGCAGGAAATGTTGGGAGAAGGAACCTTGAGGTGACTTGCTTAGTAAATCTATCCATAGATTTTCTTCTGCAAGTGTTGCATCATACATTAGGCTTTCTGTTTGCTTGGTGAATGAAGCATAGCATGTATAATATGGAAAGAAGACGTTGCACATGAGAAGTTTATGATGATTACAAAGGCAGAAGCTAGGCTGCAGTGTGATTTTCCTTCAACTAGTCCTCTACCAGTCAGTCTAATAGGGAGGAAATAGGGGGGTAATAAAGCAAGTAAAAGAAAGGAGTAACTGAATAAGTTGGAGGAATGAAGCAGACTGACATTCAGCTTGCCCAGCTTGTCACTATTAGATGTGTAAGTGATAAAATAATCAGATGAACAGAATGGCCTCAGATACTGCAAATTGTTACACAAGTCAACTCTGTGTGTCACATTAATGAATATTTATGAAAATTAATATGAAACAATGGAAAAGCTCAGTCGTTAAAATATGACCTGCCAACTGCTTCTACCATTGTTTTCACTGCACTCCACGAAACAAAGAACATTTGGAGTCCAGGCCTCCACTTCATTTTCAGCTTGTCCCAAGCTTGTGATTTGTTGTTGCAATTTTGTCAAGATGTGAGAAAACAGTGGCTGGTCCCACCACCAGCATCTTCCAGAGGGCTCTGTACAAGGACTTTGCTCTGTAGCCACTGCCAAGCTGAAAAGAACTATCTCTTCTCAAACCCTGCGTTGCGTTCTCTTTCGTGGAGCCAACAGCATTCTCCTGTCCTTATTTATGCAAGACAAATTCTGTTGTGTTTTTTTTCCACTGGGAGCTGGGCCCACAGGGCTGGGGCAGACACACGTGTTACGGAATCGCAAGCCAAAAATCAGGGCTCAAGTGCTACCTCTCTACTGAAGCTGGTCAGACCTAAGGACCTCACTCGGTATCACCAGCATATCATCATGGATCTAGAATTCACACACAAGGAAATCTGAGATTAATATGTTTTTTCTTTACACTTTGGCTAGGAGATATCTGTGGTCACAGTGAGGTAATGACTGGCAGACGCTGATTTTCCAGTGACCTGTAAGGATGCTTGCCCTTGATCTCAATTCAGCACCCCTGCTGGTATGTTTTCTTACCCTTTTTTAACTTACAGTCTTGGACTGGCTCCCACACATCCAGGCTTCATTCTCTCAGGCTACATGTAGCAACTGCTGTTCCCTTTCTGCAAGAGCCTTTTTTCTAAATTACTTTCTAGTCTTCAGCATGTCCCCTTTTTTTTGTTCACTTCCTTTCTCCTCTCCATAAATTATCTTTCCCCTCTAAACTGGCCGGTTTTCATGTTCCATTCAACGTTCGCTTCCACCTTGGGCTTTCTGCATCCTTTATACTCTGCCACCCCTTGTCTTTGGCCGGGCAGGGGGGCTCCTCTCGCTGTCACCGTGCTCCCTTCAGGGTCACGGGAGGCAACCTCTGAGCAGCGCCGATTCCTCCACACCAGCTCTTTCCCTGTCTTGCCTCCCAACCCTCCTCCTTTCCCGAGCAAAAAGGATGGAAAAACAAAGTAACAAATCATTTCCTTGACTTGGGGGGTTTATGCATGGATCCCTCTTTGGTCTTGGCACCTTCTGTTCTCCTTTAATCTTGTCTGCAGCTCCTCCTTATGCCACTTCAGAAGTGAAATAAAACATGCAGCATATAATGCATCTTTCCCTTGCTTTCTGCTTTCGCCAGCTTGCTTGCTCACAGAACTTGAAGTGCCAGTGCTCTCTTTTAATGCCCAAATCTTGTTTTTCTCGATTCCCCTTTTGGCTTCAAAATTTTTGGGGTGTTTTTTCTCCTCTTTGCCTGTGTGATGTGTCTTACACACAGATGTGTCTTACACATGCCTCTCCGAAGACAAACTGTTAGTACAAATACAGAACAAACTGAGATGAATGAATACCTGGGCAACCGTGATCAAGTGAGAAAACTGATCATTTGAGAAAAATAATACCACATACTTTTAACAACATTAGGGAAATAAATGCTTTGCTTTTTACATGGAATCATAGAATGGTTTAAGTTGGAAGGGACCTTCAAGATCATCCAGTTCCAACCTCCCTGCCCTGGGCAGGGACACCTCCCACCAGACCAGGTTGCTCCAAGCTCCATCCAGCCTGGGCTTGGCCCATCCCATGGGTCTCAAGACCCATCCTCGGTCAAAATGAGCTAAGACAAATTAGCAGAAGGCATTTTAAGCTGCCTAACCACACTAATTAGGTTTCATTTCTAGTTCGACACTGGCAGTGTGAATGCTTTATTCTGGGCCCAGGAGCAACATCTTGCACGCTCTTTGTCACAATACAAATCTGTGTTCCAGAAAACAGCTTTAAAAGAAGAATTTGAGACCATGTTCCTTTAAGTCTGAACAACTTCAGCTCTACAGTGTGAGACCATCAGCAGGTCCTCCAGGAAAACCTGAAAAACTTGGTATTTCTGCTAATCACAGGGCTAAATGTGTCAATTAAAAATGTTCTGGGAGAAGATTGCGGAGTGTAATACATCCTAAAGAATGGCAGATGGGAAGATGGTTCATCACTTTCAAAGGCTATTTTCATAGATTTGACAGATGTATTCAGACATACAGAAAAAAAAAATATGATAAATGCTAGTTTACAGCACAAGGCTTTCAAGCTATTTGCACATAAAAATTCCCTGTTCCCGAATAAGAGTAAGACGTAGTCTCTGGTCAAACCAAGCTTTTTTTTTTTTTTTTTTTTATTTAAGAGAGGTTTGCTCAGTAAAGTTAAACCCATGACGACACCCAGCTACCTGAGCATTTTGCTTTTTGTTTTTAATACCAGTATTAGTAGACAAGGAATACAATAGTCAGTTGGCTATTTAACAGTAATTGAAGGATCTTTAAAGAAAACACTGAAAAATCACGTTAGCAAATGCAAACCCTGAATTACCTGCTTTTGAATAGCACAAGCTGAGAAAGGCAGTTTCTCAGGAGAAAGGAGAGCTGGGCTAGGCAGCGTGCAGCACCGGAAATTTTCCTAAAGCCAGGAAATTTTCCTGTGCATCACTCTCAGAAACCATCCTGGGACGGAACACAAGGGTTAGCAGAAAGGCTTGAACTCAGGCGGGTTCCACTTCCACACCACTTACTGTAACCTACTTTCTAGCCTTGAGCATTTTGGTATCAATAATGCAGAACCTCAGGAACAGCCCAACCCGGAGCGTGGCCGCCAGGAAGCCAAGGCGGGCCCGCACAGAAGGGCCAGCTGAAAAGCTGCTGGATTTGCCTCCTGCAGAAGGACAGCAGGACTCTCCGTGGAGCTTCCTGTGGAGCTGGGGACCTGCCCCCCCTCAAGCAAGGCCCCCTCAAGCCAGTGGTGTCCCCGGGGGTGGCTCTGACCCATCCACGCAGCCGCCGCTTTTACTGCCACCATCCCTACCCCGACGCATCACTAGGCCCTCACCCAACAAGCCTACAGCACTTTCCCTTATTTTTTTTATTTATTTTTGAAAATCTCCTGAGAGACCGTTCGTTCTTCACCGGATGAATTATTTACCATGAAAGACATGAAGGTGGCCAGCAGGGAAGAGCAAATTAAGAGTTCATGAGACGGGGCTGCTACGAGACGGCGTTTCAGCTTTCACCCGCGTTCCCCACCCAGCAGCTCCACGGCCAACCCCATTCAGGGCAAGAAACAAAAACGGAGACTCCAAAGCTCAATCCTCCTGCCAAAATTTGCTCGACCTTCTATTTTTCACTTCCTCCCCCCATTTCGTTTGCGTTTCATAACCGTGGGCGCTCAGAAAGCACGCTAGAAACAACAGAATTGGAACCCCTTGAAGTTTTTCACAACAAAATTTATTAGAAGAATAGTGGTTTTGAAAAGTCTAGCATCCAGTGAAAACTACCATACACAACGTTACAGCTGGGAATGTGTTTTCCAAAATGACATGGTCAAATAATACAATGGAGCCATTTAATCTTACACATGCACAACAAGAGAATTAGCGCTTTGACATACAATGCAAAAAATAAATGGACCACATGAAATAAAAATTTAAAAGTACTTATCACATACATTAAGACACAGCTTATTTAGTCCAGTCAAAAAATCAGAACTGCATTAAAAAAAAAATTAATGTAGTGCAATCAAACCAAAAACCTTAATTTTGTGATCATAAGTGCTCTACTACATAAAACATTGATCATAGCAAGGAACAAAAAAATTCAAATCACACAGTACAAAAAAAATCTGTAAATAAATATAAACTACAGTACAAGAGAAATATTAAATTATACAATTCCGTCAAACTGTAAACAGTATATTGAAATGAGGTCCATAAGAGTAAAGGGGGGGGTTCCTGTTTTTTTTTTTCTTTTTTTTTTTTTCTTTCCCATGACACTTGAACTTCTAGAGGTCAGAGAGAAATGCCATTTTCCATACTCTTCAAAGACTATGGGTTACATAAATAGAAAGAGAAGACTTTTTAGATGTAAAGTGTCAAATAATAAAGCAGAGGCGTTGCTGACGCGCGGCTGCCAGCAGATCCCTGCGAGAGCAGAGCAGCAGGTTTGGACTTTAGAGCCAGGTCCCCCCCACCTTCCAGATGGGACCTCTCAGCTCCTCGAGGCGGTGGGGTCCTACCAAGGAGGTGGAAGCCACTGGGGTAACACCCCTTGTGGAACCTCTGCTGATTATCTGACAGGTTTACACGCTCGTCGTACAAACACCAACTTTGGCAGAACAATTACTAATAAGCTCAAAGCACTCCCGGCCCATTGGTTTCCATCACAGTGGCCAGTGCACAGAATTCTCTAAGGACATTGCATAACTAGAGTGTAGAGGTCAGACAGCCAAGGACCCGTGCTTGAGGTTAGAAGTAGTTATGGTGAGAGAGAAGCAAGAGCCACGTTAAGAAGCTGCTCCCGCCGTCGGCAGGAGCGGCTGGGAATGTATTTCATTTTTAGCTGCGCTGGCTAGTAGTGGCATTTTAAAATATATAAGTTTAAGATAACATATATACTATATATGTATATAATATAATACATATTATATAATATACATAGGAATTTCTTACAATACATACCAGGAACCCCCACACGATCTGCTCAGTAGTAATAACTGAATATACAGAATGCCACTATAAGTGTCTGAGGCACTGTGTGCTGGAGAGGAAATATGCAGCTTTAAAATCCGTTTGGCTGAGTTATACCTGGATACCTGAACTGAGTTTTTTTTTTAAGTTGACATTCATCGAGGATGTGCTATCAGCACGTCAAAAAGAAAAAAGCAAAAACAAAATACAAGTCACTGCTAGGTTTAAGAAGAGAGTACAAGTACCTGAATTGAGTGAGGATAGTGTGTAAACTGTCCCTGAGGGTTTTTCAACAGTGTGTGTACAAGTTGGATTCCTAAGAACATTAGTTTAAAACTTACATTGCGGACTGATAAAATACCAATGTCTGACGATTCAACAAGTGGAGGTTAGAAAGAGTTATGAGCAAACACTCAAAACATATTTTATACATTTTAAAGCAGCAGTAAGCTGCTGTAAGCATACATCCCATCAGTACAAGCAACACATGGGACTCGGATAAAGGTTTCTATTTGCAAAAAGCCCATCATATATCGATAAGTAAAGAATATTCACCTGCTAAATTAGAATGCACCTAGTTACAGACTAGCAATTCAAGATTATTTTTTTTTAATCAAATACTTTGCTATACTTTGCTATTACATACTAAAATTCCTTAAGCTCACTAATGCTGGTATTCTAATCTATTTTTTTTTTAAATGTTCCCCCTTCATTTAAGAAATATACCATTCCACAACTTAAACATTAAGATCCGTTTTCAGTCCTCAGATGTAAAAAGCATGTCAATGAGTTTATATTAAAAATTTACATGGTAAAAAGGCTTGAATTTCAGCCAGAGATTCTAAATACTACTCATTCCCTGAAGGCATAAGGGAGAAAGAATCCCTACTCATTTTTCCTTGTGATAGAGTTTTCAAACTGAATATTAAACAATGGTCTAAAAATGATTTATTTTTCAGTTTGGGAAACTTCCCTTTCCCTACCCATCATCCCAGATTCCAAATGTTAAGCCCTGAAATGGCCTATTGAAATGATTAGTTAAAAATATCAGGCATGTATATATACATCCCCTGCCTGAACTTCCGAGTATTTTGTTGTACTAGTCTTTAAAAGACAGATTAGTATCCCAAAACAACTTGTAATCTGACCTGAAAAGCCGTTAATGATCCTAGATTGTACGTTTAAAAGATCTCCTCACCTGAAGACCAGATTTAATTAAGACTCTGGTATTGTAACAGAAAAAGTGCTGCAGTTATTTGTCCCTTTTCTGGTACTTTAGAATAGGTCAGACAAGTGCTTTTTATGGTGACAGTAAAGTTTACATGCTTTTACACAGGCATAAAAAATAGTATCTGCAAAAATAGTTGAGAAATGTAGCACCAAGTAGTTGATAAACTGTAGTAGTGTCTTTCTGATTCCCCAGTGGGAAAGCCCCAGGAAGTCAGACTGTACGAGGTGATGACCACAGAAATTGTTTCCTGACTTTAACTTTTCCTGCTCCAGTCAGAACAAAGCCCGTGTCCTAATCCCTGCTCTGTCAGGTAGAGTTACCACCTTGAGTCCTTCTAAACTATACTTACCAATTCGGTAAGGGATGTTTATTTTTAAGAAGGTAAATGAAATGCCCTGGCCAGGTCAAAAACAAACCAAAACAACAAAACCTTCCTCCTAGTACTTTGCCCAGGAACATTGATTTTGCAACCAGGCTAAGAGATATTTGCGAGGATTAAACAAAGCTCTCTTAATAGGAAGGTTTTCACAACAATACCTGAATATAGGCAGAATTCGATAGGACATGAGGTCCCAAACTGCTTCTGTAATACCAGTATAGAGACTTGGCCCCAGTCAGAGCAGGAAGAGGGAGAGAGATAGGCACTGGAACGCTGTAACCCCTTAGAGGTTCTTCTCGTACATGTGGAGTGTGTCTGCAGAGCGTTTGGAGCCCACAGTATCTGCTCAGCGATCACAGAGCATCGTGCTTATGCATCAGATAATTAGAAATTAATAACTGGAGTGGTTATTGTATTTGCTACATCCAACAGAACCGTATTGAACTAGCAGCACAGATTTTAAGGTTTCTGAAGGTTCTAATTATGGATGGGTTTTAAACTAGTCTCGACATTTTTTTAGGTACCGCTTTTTAAAGCAGTAAGTATCAGTCAACATTATCTACTGATGCCAAGAAAAAGCAACATTGACCTCGACTGAAATTACTTTGAGTTCCTGAAACATTTACGGGGAAAACCTAGAAGTTTCTGATCCTCACGGAAATGAGGGAAACAACCCTTCCCGTTCTACCTCTAGCATCTGGCAGAGAATTTAAGATACTTAAAATATTGTGACAGAGCTTTCAGTACAGGTTAATGAGTTTGCCTTTGCAAGAGTTTGGACTGCAACATGTATGTATCCTTACACTGAAGAGTTAAAATGCTGCCTTCACTGTGGAGTGAGCTCTTTACCTACAGCCACACTGTTTTTGAGAAAAGAAGGGAACGGCACAGCGTCCCCTTCACTCCTTGGACACTGTGTTCTTCTCCTAAGACTCAAGGACATCTTAAGAGCATTACTTCAAAGTAAACTGGAAAGAAACACATGATAATTCCAGTTTTGCCTGTATAACAATTGTTGCAGACAATATAAAAAGCAATTCAGAGCTAGAAAGCTGTTCTGATCCATACAAAGCTTACTCAACCCCAGAGCCCCCGAATCCTTTTTTGCTGGTTCCCGTGAATTTCCAGGGGAAGGCAACATACCCTCAGGTTCTCCTGAAAGATTTAGACTCTGGCCCACCACAAGACAAAGCACAGACCATTCTTTGTCTGCTCTCAACCCGCCTAAACACGCCGGGCAGTTGCCTCCCATGTTTAGGGATATCCTTGAGCAACAGAAAGCTCTACCCAAAAGAGAGGTGGCAGAGGAGTCTCTGGAGAGCACAGAAAGCTGAAGGTGCTCCCTTACCCGTGACACCCACCTGTGTTAAAAACCACTTGTTTTCCATAGCCATGAAAATTCAGAGTTGGAGTTCAGGTCTAACACTAGGGTTGGTAACGTTAAGCGTCGCATGGGGAATCCTGCAACAGGAGGAGGGCAAAGGCAAACCCGCATCACGGACACAGCACCTTCTGCACAGGGCGGGGGGAAAGAGGAACAGAGGAATTCTAAAGCAAACTGGCTCGAGCCTTTAACAACCAGAAGTAAACCAGGGAATGACAGAATTAAAACCGAGTCCAGATACGTGTCCCTACAACACCTGGCTGGAAAGGTACAACTCTGCAGCTGCCCTGGGCTCACGGCCTACGCCAGCGCGGGAGGAGGATCCAGCTGGCTGAAAGTGAGGTAATAGTTTGTCATAGGTCAGAGTTCTAAAAAAGCACTTTTACATCTTACAAGTCCAAATAAAATCATTTTTTTTTTAAAAAAAAAAAAAGGACACATTTCATACATGTTGGGCTTTCTCACCAGAACTGTTACGATAATTAACTCCACACCAGGACCCCTACCACACTAAGCCTTACTCGTCTTCAATTATATGCTGCAGCAAAGATTTACCAAGCGACACCTAAACTTCAGTACAATATGAAACTTGATTCTTAAAAGTTTATACACACAAAATATAAAAATTACTTTTCTAGGATGGGGTAGGGGAGAGGGATTCTCCTTCATGATACTTGGACTGAAAAACTAGTTTTCAGAGACTGCCACAAATATTATTCACAGTTTCTTGCTGTCAGGCTTTCTCAGCTACATCAGCGTAGCACATGACAATACTGTTAAGTCCAAGAACTACATCAGATGGACATTCTCGGGAATAAGAGAAAACTAGTGACGAAAAATACCCGAAAGGCCTCCTCCTAACAACGTCTCGATTTTTACAGGTTGCAGTTGGTCTACG
Source organism: Scolopax mira (assembly GCA_004320125.1). Taxonomy (NCBI): domain Eukaryota; kingdom Metazoa; phylum Chordata; class Aves; order Charadriiformes; family Scolopacidae; genus Scolopax; species Scolopax mira. The sequence continues at coordinate 5,047 of BJBW01005993.1, read as the reverse complement.
TGACACGTCAATGCGATCTCCGAAGAGCAGCAGGAGGAAGATTTTTTTAAACCTTCTCACCTGTCCAAGTGATCCAAGTAACATAAGCATCCACTTACCAGAAATAACATGAGAAACGAGGCTTTTTGTTACAAAGACAGCAGTGAACCACACCTTCCCACACCAAAATATGGGCAACCAGGGATTTTGGCCATGCAAACTGCTGGTCAGCAGAAAATTAAGCATGCTAATGGACAAACATTAATTCCAATCATATATTTAAAATGATCCCAAATACTACTAGTTAGCTACACTGATAGCGCCCGGAGAAAATTATGTAGTGAAAAAAAATGAAAGCAACCATTAGTGATCACTGCAGCACTCGGAGTGATAACTAGTCTCACGTGATGAATCACCTCAGAGAAAATACGTCGGATGGGACTTTGAAACAAAAAGTTAACATTAAAAGGTGCACCTGAATATTACAGACTAAATTTACAAAACCTACAATAAAGGTAAAATATATATCTTTTGAATATTCAGCAGCTTTTTTTTAAATCTGTTTTTATTTTTTTGAGAGGCTCATGAAATTTTAAAAAGGGACCACTAACTAATCTCAACCATGCTTCACAAAACAATAATGGCTATTTTATATTGCAGTTACCAACGTAATGCAATTAGTGCTTAAAAAATAATCTACACTTTTTTCTTTTTTTTTTTTCTTTTTCCTTTTTCAACAGAGACCTTTGGAGGAAATACAGTTGTTCAAAAGCTTCTTGAAAAAGAAAGGTTACCTGAATATTAAGCTATCACAGATCAAGTGTTGTGTCTAAAAGCTTTGCAGAGATGAGTATTACAATCTTCAGGTCTCAGGACATTTCAACTGAGAAAGTTACGCGTTTGGTTTGTTGTTGGTTTTCTTTTTTTTAAAAATCCACTTTCTAACCAAAGCAAATAAAGAGTACTCAACTTCTCACTATCTATTTACAACTCTTAGCCTACAGTCTGAAATGACAAGACAAATTCTCTTTTAAAACTGCAGCATTAAAGGGTAGGCACACCATTCTTCTGCTGCACGATTGTCACCCACTTAAACGTACACATACAAAATATTTAGGTTAGTAAAATGAGCACTCCACATACACTACAGTGACAAGTTTTATAAAACTCAACTCATGTTGCTTAAATAAAGACAACTGCAAAAGGTTAAACCTCTCTGAACAGTAAAACTGTGTTACTTTTTACTTTTTTTTTTTCTTTTAAACTTGCAGCAAACTTTCTAGCATAACCTCCGCCGGCAGATGAAACCACACGTTTAACTGCACCTTTATTGCAACCACCAGCTGAACTGGAACGTATTGCAGAGTTTCTGTACTGCTACTGAGCTCAAACCGCTTCACACGCCACGATGACAACTGGAGAGCTACGAGGAACCAGGAGTTTGAGTACTAAAAATATATTAAGTAAACAAAAAAAAAACCTAAAGTAGACTCGGGGGCCAAAAGCCCGGTCCGTTTCAAGCATGAGCAGTGCATATTTCAAACGACAGCAATGGTGTGCCTAACCTTTGAAAATACCAAATTGCTGGGGAGGGGGAGAGGCAAAGAGGATCCACTGTTCCAGAAGCCATTCAGCATCCCTAGGGCTATCCCAGCCATCCTCCCGTGAGCTTTGAGAAACCACTTTCAATCACTGACATCACTTAAATGCTCTCACACCAAAAACTCCAACTCTTCTTTCGGTTGTGCAAATGAGGAAAAGAAATGGGAATTCCATCTACCTTTTGCACAGGTTAAGACCAAATTGTTTCTACCTGAAGAACCAGCAATTCCCATTTGGTCATATCGTGGTAAGTCCAGTAAGCTCCACCTAGTTACTGACCACTCCTGCAGAAAGTATCAAAGATAAAAGTTCCGTACAAAACTTTTCCTGGATCTCCATATAATGAGAACAATATCATCATATTGAAAAACAACCAAACCAAACCGGATTTGTGGTTTACGGAGTGCTTTTACGGTGTTTAAATGCTTATTCTAGCATGTGCTAAACCACTATCAAAATAGATTAAATAAAAACAACAACAACAAAAAAAGCAGGACTTAAGATTAATTCCTGCTACTGGCAACTGTAATATTTAAAAAGGAAACACCCATTCACTGGGCGTTCGACCCTGACAGTATCACAGATAGATATGATGCAGAGCCTGAATTAGATCAGGCTACCAGTGTTTTACTTCTTCCCTGAACATTAACAAGCTCCTTCACTAATGTGGATATTTGGGCAGACTACTGAGGTTGTAACGTTTGAGATCACCATTTTGTGGGCTTTTTTTTCTCTTTTTTTTTTTTTTGCAATATCACAGTAGTTTGTTACACAAATCCCCCTTCCCCAGAGAGAGTTTAAACTAGTTGTTGGAACCACATAGTTTAGTAAACTCAGAATCAAGTCTGTAAAAAGGATAAAGGTCACAAAGAACCATAGTTGTGTTCTAATGAGGCATACCCTAATTAATACATCATTTAGTGTACCCTGACTGCTCCTGACTGCGAGAAGCTTGTCTTCCGTGAGATAAGGCTACATCCTCAAGCAGGTGAGTCTAAATATCACCCTTCAAAAATATCAAACAAAATTACAGCGAAGGTAGTGTTACAAATAATTAACTGACATATTCTGAAGGTAGTGTATGCAAGTTTTCCCTCCCCTCCCCTCCGGGTGAGCACTAAGCAGACAGTGAATGGTAAGTATGTTTAATTTAGAAAAAAAAAAAAAAGTAGTGGAGAGCCTAATTAGACCCAATTGATTATCTATCTGTTCAACTAATCTGAGTTCAAGAGAGGTACCACTCCTAAGGAACTTGATTTAGCTTAAATCTTTCAATCAACTGGATCAAAGAAAAGGAGGGGAAAAAGGATCTCTGAAACGTTTTGCAGAATGACAGTCTGATTCTCACTCAAAAAAAGCCTGGTTTTAAGAGAGGTTTTAACAAAGTGGACTTATTTCTATGAAGGCAGACATGAAAAATTCAAACACCAGAAGTTGAGGCAGGCTCTACAGGCGAGATGTCCACTTCCAACAGATCTGCATTCTTTGTGAGGTAACTCAACTCTCTATTACAGAGAAACATGCAAAAGGCAAAAGAAAAAAAAAAAGAAAAAGAAAAAAGGGGGTAGTGGGCAGGTGAAGGAGGGAAACTGCGCCATAGCAGGCTGGAAAAATTTACAAATGTGACATTCAGAGCACACCTTTCACCTGTGTCCACACAAGTCTATGCTAAACTGCAAAGGAAAGAGCTTTGCAGCCAAAAGGAGGAGGAGGTGTGCTCGGAGGTGGTTGAACTATGCAGTAGTGCTCACCCAGTTTGCAAAGTAATTGGCACTCTACAACATCCCTACTCATCTTTCAATTCATTCGCACTTTGTGCTGCTTCTCCCTGGGGATCTAATTCAATCTTTACTGAAACATCCTGCCCCTCCGACCTCATTAATTTCATTTTTTTCTTTGGAGGGTTTTTCAAAGTGCCCAGCCTCTCTTTAACTTTGTACTCCAGTGTACTGTGGGGGATCCCATAAATACTCTGAGCTTTGGAAACACTCATTTTCCCGCTCATAACCACAGAGATTGCTTCCTCCAGTATCTCGCTGTTGTACTGTCTGTATCTCCCTCTTTTCTTCCTAGGTTGCTTGGAGCCAGGATCTCCCTCTTGATCTGAGGTGGGATATGGCTGTCCAGAGGTAGACTGCTCAGCATCTGAGCCCCAGGAATCTGGTCCAGCATCCAGCAAACTTCTCCTGTTTTGTTTTGGAAGGATAGCCCTTAACTTTTTGCTAAGCGCGCTCTCCGTTTGTGAACCCATTACCAAAGAGCTATAGCTGTACTGGTCACCAGTGCGGGACTCCCATGAAAGGTCCATGCCTCGAACTTGTGGTATCTTTAAATCCACAGGAGACGAATGGCTCACGTCCTTTTTCCCATCCTGTTTAGTTTGAAGTGCCATTTTTTGAAAGGCAGAGTTTTCTGTAAGAAAAGGAAGGTCACTGATGTTGCTGAGTGCACCATTTCCCCTGAATTTCATGCGGCTGAAATTGAATTCGTAGTGTGGTTTTGCCCAAGAAGCCTCCCTGGATAATATTAAGTGCTGTCCATGATTCTGTAGTCCAGATGGCCCATGGCTGGCAGCCGTAGAAAACTGGTTTCTGCTCAGCAGTTCTTCACTAATCTGGAGTGATCGAGCCAGCGGTACTTTAAGAGATGTGGAGTGGCCATAACCTTCCCTGGTTCCATCCTGCAAGCTTCTTGGAGGTACCCCATCACCACTCTGTAGTCCCTCCGGATGGTGCTGGCTGGGTCTCCCAGGTCGCCTAATTGGATGGAAGGAAACTGATGTGAGCAGGACTTGCACAGGTAGGGAGGGATGGGTGAGGGGGCCACTCCTTTATTAGAAGGCCTTGCTTGGGTAACATCACTTTTTGTGTTATTTATTTGTCTCTAAATTTGTTTTGGGTTTTTTTTAATATAATTTTTTTTTTAAAAAAAAAGTCTCAGCATCAGTCAGTTTTAAAACTTGTTCACAAAAAAAAAAAAGAGAAGCTTTTTGGGCAAAGAAAAATGAAACCTGTTGGCTGGTCTCTGGTTGGGTTCACAAATTCTCGGAGTAGAAAAGGCTTCGCGCAAGCGTCTGAAAATAGCACCTTAATTACAAAGTAGTAATCAATCGCCATAGATCTACACACAACTGTGTTACTGGTGTGACGTTACCACTAAACAAGTACAGTAATAAAAGAGTAAGCCAAAAGTGCAACATATTCAACATGCAAATATGACTGCCACCTGCAGTATCTACACATAGGTGGAAACCTTGGATGATGGTCACTTACATCAGATCGAAGAATTGCTGCTCAGGATGAAAATAAATCAATAAATAAAATGCTTAGCAGGCCTCAAAAGTATCTGCTTTACTTTCATTAAGCACCAAATAGGACAGCACTGCATGACACTAGACTTACCAAATTGCCTCTGAACAACTAATTGTATGTATACATGGCCCTGATTCTCATTCAATACATAGTGT
>BJBW01005992.1:0-51887 GCA_004320125.1 Scolopax mira | reverse complement strand
AATTTCTATAAATATATTAATAGCAAGAGGAGGACTCGGGAGAAGCTCCACCCTCTACTGGATATGGGACATACATACCCTCTACTGTATATGGGACGTAACGTAGTGACAGAGGATGAGGAGAAGGCTGAGGTGCTGAATGCCTTCTTTGCCTCAGTCTCTAGCAGTGGAGTAGGGTGTCCCCTGAGTGCCCAGATCCCTGAGCCAGCAGTTAGGGGTGGGGGCAGAATGAAGACTCTGTAATTCTAAGGGAGATGGTGAGGGACTTGTTCCAAAACCTCAACACAAACAAGTCTATGGGCCCAGATGGGATTAATCTGAGGGTTCTGAAGAAGCTGGCAGAAGTGCTTGCAGAGCCACTTTCCGTCATCTACCAACAGTCCTGGCAAACTGGGGAGGTCCCAGCTGACTGGCATCTTGCAAATGTGATGCTCATCCACAAGAAGGGTCGGAAGGATGATGCAGGGAACTACAGGCCTGTCAGTGTGACCTCGGGAAGATGGAACAAATCATCCTGAGTGCCATTATGCAGCTCATGAAGGACGTCCAGGTGATCAGGCCCAGCCAGCATGGGTTCACAAGGGGCAGGTCCTGTGTGACAAACCTGACAAACTCTCTCCTTCTATGACAAAGTGACTCAATTGGTGGATGAAGGAAAGGCTGTGGATGTTATTTACCTAGACTTTAGCAAGGCCTTTGATACAGTCTCCCACAGGATTCTCCTGGAGAAACTGGCTGCCCATGGCTTAGATGGGAATACTCTCCACTGGGTTAAAAACTGGATGGAGGACCGGGCCCAGAGAGTGGTGGTTAATAGAGTTAAATCCGGTCATGGCTGGTCACAAGTAGTGTCCCACAGGGCTCGGTACTGGAGACAGTTCTCTTCAACATCTTTATCAATGATCTGGACATTGTACCCACAGCAAATTTGCTGACGACACCAAGTTGGGTGGGAGGGTTGATCTGCTGTTGGAGGGTAGAGAGATTTTGCAGAGGGATCTGGACAGGCTGGGCGGATGGATGGGCTGAGACCAACAGATTGAGGTTCAATAAGGCCAAGTGCCGGGTCCTCCACTTGGGTCACAACAACCCCAGGCAGCGCTACAGGCTTGGGGAAGAATGGCTGGAGAGCTGCCTGGCAGAAAAGGACCTGGGGGTGTTGGTCAACTGTGGGCTGAACATGAGCCAGCAGTGTGCCCAGGTGGCAAAAAGGCCAACAGCATCCTGGCCTGTATCAAGAACAGTGTGGTGAGTAGGACCCAAGAGGTGATCATCCCCCTGTACTCGGCACTGGTGAGACCCCACCTCGAGTACTGTGTCCAGTTTTTGTCCCCCTACCACAAGAAAGACATTGAGGTGCTGGAGAGGGTCCAGAGAAAGACAACGAAGCTGGTGAGGGGTCTGGAGCACAAGAGAGGCTGAGGGAGCTGGGGTTGTTCAGTCTGGGGAAGAGGAGGCTGAGGGGAGACGTCATCGCTCTCTACAACTACCTGAAGGGAGGCTGTAGAGAGGTGGGGGTCGGTCTCTCCTCCAAAGTCACAGGTGATAGGACAAGGGGTAATGGCTTCAAGTTGTGCCAGGGGAGGTTCAGGTTAGACATTAGGAAATATTTCTTTACTGAGCGGGTTATCAGACATTGGAATGGGCTGCCCAGGGAGGTGGTTGAGGCACCATCCCTGGAGGTATTCAAGAGACAAGTTGACATGGTGCTCGGGGATATGGATTAGTGTTGGGTTGGTGTTGTTTGGAGCGTGGTGTGTGGTTTGTGTGGGGTTTTTTGTTTGTCTGTGGGTGGTTTTTTTGTGGCTTTTTTTTGTTTGGCTTTTGGGGTTTTTTTTATTTTTATTTTTTTTCAGGGGGGTTGTTTGGTTTTTTGGTGTTTGTTTGTTTGTTTTTTCATTGGTTGGACTAGCTGATCTTAAAAGGTTCCTTCCAACCTAGGTGATTCTATGATTCTGTGATTCTCACTCAGTCTCATGTCCGAAACCAAGGAAACACATACATCCAGAGCCTGTGCATAGGAGTTGCTGTGCCCCACATAAAGGAAGTATTTCTGTACACAATCATAGAATCACAGAATGGTTAGAGTTGGAAGGGACCTTAAAGATCATTTTGTTCCAACGCCCCTGCCCTGGGCAGGGACACCTCCCACTAGAGCAGGTTGCTCAAAGGTCCATCCAGCCTGGCCTTGAACACTTCCAGGTTTTTTGAGTATTTCTGCAGGTGCTTAAGTCTTTTTCTTTTTGAAAGTCAGCAGTTTGCCTCTGAGTATCCTTGAGGTATACCAGGCACATGCTGGTATAAGTAATTCCTGTTTTCAATGTGTGTAATTATTATATAACAAGAATCATACATTTCCGTTAGGCTTTAAAAATAACTATTTTTATTTTCAATTTGTTTGTTTTTTGCATGGACAAATGTCTGAAATGTTGTGGATGTACCCTGGGGATGGATTCACTAGAATTGCATGGCATAGCTCTTACCATCAGCAGCAAACTGTGATCAATTTTTGTTCTGTTGTGCTGTGTATTATTTACCTATTCATAAGAAAAAAAAATAAACGGACTTTTTTTTTTCTGTTGTCCTACATCAGATTAAAATTATCTCATTGTTATATCTGTTAAACCTGATTGCAGTCCTATTATTTGACTTTACTGTAGAAGTAAAAGGTTAAGAAGTAAGCATACAAGAACCTGCAAAATTCATATCTTTACGCGTGCATGCAAAAGTTTTCTATTTTAGCTGGTTTTGGACATGATAGTGTTTACTTTGAAAAACTAATCCCTATTTTCTGTTGAGCATGAGTAAAAATATGTAAAAAGAACTCCAGTGATTAAAATATGAACATATGTATTTATAAGAAGAAACTATCCATCTTTACTCAGTTTTAGAATCATGTGACTAATGTTATGTGACTAAACACATGGTTCAGTGCACTTGGAAGTCAGTGGAAGGATCTCTATTAATTTCAGATGAATTGGTGCTCTGGACCTCCACTTTGGGTCACAGTCTGGTGTAAGCTTGGGTATATTAATGGGTATAAATGTCTTCCTGTGCTCATAAGTGTAATACTTCAGCATTTTAAAGAAAATAAAACAATGCAAATGGACATTCTCTCCTGCATTAAATTCTGTTAATATTTACTTTGAATGGCTGTTTACTTACTGCAGCTAATGTGGAGCATAGTCTACTTTGTCCACAGAATGACATTTCCAAGTGCTGAGTAAATGGCTAAGGAATTATGAAATTATTTGTTCAAAATTTAGCAAAAGGGATGATTCCAGTTTCTACAGAGTGTGTGTGTATTCTGGGTATTAAGTAGTTTCTATTTCATTGCTGTAACAAACCAGTTGCAAACAGAAGTGTTGCAAGATATTTTTTCACCCTATTTTTAAAGAGAGGTATTGCATTATGTCTTTTTCCTATAGCTTTTTTTAAAAGACATATTGAACAGGAAGCACTAAAAAAACACCTTGCTGAGATTGTTTATACTCTTTATACAGTATTTTCCATGCACAACAATATAATTGTGAATCCAGCAGTGAGCACACAAAGAAAACAACCTGATAGAGTTCTTTTTTCTCCATGTTTATTTTATAACGTATCGCACTTCTATTTATAGGCTGATTTTTCATAGCACAAGCTGCCCTGTTTTTGTGCAGCTTCCTCTCCTATAGAAAGCTGGTTATCCTGTGCCTGCAGTCCTACCACTTTGCTCAGGTAATTTCTCAGCTTTCTTTTTGATGAGGAATAATTCTAGGTATGTGTGGCTGGTGCAGGCCACTTTCAGGTGCCGAAGGTCATTCCTACTGAATGAACTGTACTCAGTACATAAATAATTTCTGTGATTTCTGCTAGATGGTCCTAATGTGGTTGCCCATCATATCAATCTTCAGAATAATATTTAGATATTAATCTTTAATGATAGCCATGCACCATCAGTTATACATGAAGCATGAATTTGGGTCTGTTTGGGAGTAGGACCTATAGTTTGTCCATATTATCAGGTTATAGGAAAGTTATGGAGTATAATCCTGTAGCAATGCCTTTTAATTATTGGTTGTAGTTTGCATTTCAGTCAATAGGTTTGCATATAAAATAGTTGTATTATGAAGCAAAACTAATATAACTGAATTGTTCCTATTTCTATTATTACTGAGTTGCATAATGAGATTACCTGTTCATGCAGAAGGTAAGTGCTAAGTCCATGTGGATTTTTTATAATTAGTTTCTGATAAAGGTAGCTTGGTGTTTCTTGTCCTCTTCTCCAGGTAGTCTTTCAGTCTGCAGCGTATGGCCAAAAAAAAATAAAATCCACCATGTCTTCCAGCACCTGTTAGCTCTGAATACGGATTCATGTTTAACACCTACCCTCCTGTTCTCACAGCCATGCTGACTGACATACCTATCTCTGTGGGGGCTGCCATGGTGAAATACTGGATGGTCTGTAACTGCCACAACTCCTGAGTTAACTCAGGGGCAGGGAATAACAGCTCATGGGTGAGCCTGAAAATCCTGAGCCTCGTGGGCTGCAACCGCACACAGACAGTGTGAGAAATCTTGGCTTCACTACATGCAAGCGGCAAAGATCCCACTGCTGCCACCTTCTTCAGCGTAGCCAGGATTTCACTAATTGGGTATTTGAAGTAGTAATCCCTCTCAAAGGCTGACTGTTGTGGAGCTCCTATCCTACTGCAACCCCTGCCCTCCCAGCTGATGAACTGGAAGCAGCACCCCTGTCAGGCTCTGAGAAGAGGCAGTGATTGAGGAGCGCTGTTCCAGGGCGTGCAGAGCAGCAGCACAGCTGGAGTGAAGCTGGGTGTGATAGGCCTGGTTTCCACACACAGGCCTGGTTTCCACACACAGGCCTGGTTGAAAGCTCTGTGCAGTGGGTGCATTTCACCTAAATTCTAATTGAAACAAATACAGCCGGAGGGAGGTGAGAATGAGTCAATGATCTTAAAGGCTTTTCCCAACCTAAATGATTCTATGGATCTATGATGAGAAAGGAACACAGTGAGCAAGGGTCGTGGAAGAAACCTGAAGATGAAAACATTTTAGTTAAGATTTTTATTTATATGGAGTTGTTCTTAGTCTTTGTAGTTACACAATATTATTCTCATTAGTGTAATCCTAAAATAACTTGCACCCATCTCTGTTTTACAAATGGTGAAATTGAAATAAATGAATATTGAGGATAAGACATATGGGTTCAAAATTAGCCTTGAAATGTGGCTGCCTGGGAGGTAATCCTTATTCCTCCTTACTGTCTTTTTGCTCCCCTGCATCCCTCCAGTGCTTGTGAGGCCACAAAGGAGGATGACTCAAGGAGCTAATCCAGAAAATATGAAAGCCCCCACAAGCGAGTATTTCTGCCAGTTTAGCCCCTGGCTCTGTGAGGTCAGACCTACTGAAAGAAAAACAAAAGCAGCTCATGGGAGAATCAGGTGGGAGCAGGGCAGCTCCTCTGCCAGCAGCTACTTGGCCGAGTGATTTGGCCATAACATGAAACCTCACACTTAGCTATTCAGAACTTGGCTTCAGGTATTTATGGCTTCATCAAGAGAACATCCCATCTGACTACAAAGAGAGCTGCAGGTCCCCAGCACTTCTGAAAAGACAGACCCAGTGTCTAAGGCAAAGCATCTGGAATTAGAAGCTGCTTTTGAATATTTGAATCTTTGTGATTCACTCAGTTAAGAAGCAAGCCGGTGGCACAGTCTGAAGTACATCTGCTGCCTCCTGCCTCTCAGCCACGCTCCCTGCGCAGCAAAGCTCATGCTAGACCCTGCCATCTCCCACATACTTGGTGACTCAATCTGTCCCTAAAATTATTTGCACCTGGTGTTTTATTAACAGTATGATTGTTAAAAATATGACCTTCAGAAGTGTCTAATTAAACCACAATAAATTGCTTATCTTAAATCTCCAGCCTTTTATCCTTTGTGTGTTCCCAAGTACCTGTATTCTTCCATGAAATTTTGCCCTTGACTCTATTTAGCAGCAGTTAAATAGAAGCATATGTGTGGGGAGGATGGAACGTCCACCTTCCTTCCAGTTCCTACTTGGTATGCCTGGTGTACTCTTCTTTATTGCTTTAAAATTCCTTCTTTCCATGAAACTCTCCTCTTGTGCTCCTCAACAAAGACACATCACTGGTTTTTTTTTCATTTCTGTACTGTTCTATGTCACTAAGTAGGAGCATAGTACCTTTAGAGCTGGCACATTGTCTGTGATCTTTACTAGAACAGGAAAGGCACTGCAGCCCCTATTAATATTACCACTGCCATCACTCCCCTGGAATCCTTAAACTCTTATTCCCCTTTACAGCATAATTAGTTCACTGTATATGGGTTTTGTATATCTTCTAGCATGAAATTAGGCAGAGCTGAGTTTGTGCACGTAACATGCATATTCCAGAAACTAAAAGTAAGCTGACTAGCTAGCCAGTTAGAAGTGTCTCTGAGAGAGTAGCCATTTGGGATTGCTTTGGTGATAAAGGCATAATGTGTACAAGGAGGCAGCTCTGCATAGTGTAAATATTGCGAGTATTGTGGGCCTTAAAACAAACACTGCACTTAGGTTTGCTTCACTCCTTCCCCCAAGATGTGTCTGGAGGTTGTAGTGGGAAGAGAAACACAAGGCTGATTCCGACTCTTTCCCTAGAAGAAGGCCTGAGAGCCACTGAGCACTGCAGAATCATGCCCTTTGTTTGACCTTCTGCTATCCAGTAAATCTTACTTCTTTGCTTACATTGGCTCATTGCCTCTATCCTGGGCACTTGGATTGTCTTCTGTGAAGGGAGATTTGCAGACTCCAGCTCATTGTGGATGAAGAAGGATCTGAACCTGGATTTGTCACTTCAGGTAAGTTCTCTAGGCATTAGGTCAGAAAGATAATTTACCTGTGCCACCAGGAATGGGGTCTTAAAAGCATAATAGATACAATTGCATCCTGTGAAGGGTCTTACTCTGTCAGTTCCAGTTGGGTGGGCCTGGAGAGCATTTTTCTGCAGAGCTTACATATCACTCTTGGGGTTTCTAGGTCATGAAGTGCTTGTGTAGTGTTTGTCTGGTTTGGTGGGAACAGTCACAAATCAAGTAGTGCTTATGGGACTCCAAGGGTCAAAGGCTGTGAGATTAATTTGTAAAATGGCCACTGTGCACATGAAGGGTGGCATCGTAGATAGGGACACCTCAAGGATGCCTAAATCTGATTCTGATTGCTCAAATACACTACTAGATTTGACTAAAGCTGCAAGAGGCAGCAGGCAGAAAAGATGGGAACAGAATTCAAGTTCTCTGGATCCAGTGTCTGGCCCAAACTCTTTCTGCTCAAAGCCCTGTTTCAGCAAATGTCTCTGTAAGTCTGGGTGCTTAAGTTCTCACAGTGACTTCAACAGCCTGTTTGTCTACTGTGGGGCTTTGCTGCTTTATATTAGTCTCAAATTGGATTATTCTACTGTTTCTGATTTTAGTTCCCATGGACATTGCAGAAAAAAATGTTAGTAAGTCCAGGCTGTCCACTGAGAGGTAAGCTCTGAGTACCACCCAAATGGGACAAAATTTATTCCCAGCATTTCAACCTTTAGCGCTTCAAAGAGAAGAGTGGAAAGAAATTTTTAGCAGAAAGTATTTGCTTCCCTACAAATTCTCAGTTAAAAAGTATGACGTTACATGATTTCATTAAAAATAAGAGATTCATTGTCAACTGGAGTACATGAATAACCAGCCTCAGGTGGAAATTTTTGGAGTGACGTTTCACATACTGGAGTGACACACTTTTACTAATAAGTCTTTGTCAGGTGATCTAAAAATAGCTTTGGGAATAAGGATTTGTTTTTAAATGAGGTTTCAGAGGCAAAGTGTATATATCTGTGATTAAATTATACCTATAGAAAAACATATTTTTTGAAAGTGGAATAAAATTTAGTGCTGCTGTGTCTTCCATAGATGAAGCCAGTGAATTCAGATCCTTTTGTCAGTCATAAGTGACAGGAGTTTCATTCTTTTCATGTTTTTGTGCACCAAACCTAGTGTTTTCACAGCTCTGGGGTACCTTGACTCCTACAACCAAGAAATAGTTTCTTTCTCAGAAAGTGCCTTACCTAAAGGCTGCAGAAAAAGCTGCAAATGGAGATGAAATCAGCTTTGCTGATAACAGCTGAGCTAGCATCCCATTTTTATTCCAGGAGAGCTGTAGTTCCCTCCTAGCTTTACTGTGGTTTTGTTTTTTGTTTCATTTTTAATTTGGTGGAAAATACACAATACACTGTAACAATGAGCAAAGAGTGGCAAATGTTGTTCTGGATTCCTAGACCATGACACCAGTCCTGGCAATGGCAAACACCAGAACTACCAACACATGCTGAAAAAGGAGAGCCATCCCTTGCATTTCTCATGTCACTAGCTGTGTGTCCCTTTCACGAGGACAAAGGCGTTCTTTATTCTGTAGCTTTAAAATGAGTGATTATAATGTATATTGTGTGATTTTACTGGTCTCGGGGCAATGATTAACACGTGATAAGCTTCACCCCACCCCACCACCACCAGACACACCACACACACACACACACCCCTGAGACAAAAAATATTAAGTTGTTAACAAGCTGTGTGCGTGTGGAGTTCACAGTAAGGTGCTGGATGTCTGCCATCGACTCTTTGAGAGCCTCGGAGCAGGATCCTGCCAGTTACAGTCAGCATTGCTTTGCCACTGGCTGCAGTGGGTGGCGGTTTCGTGCACTGGGGAGAGCTACCGGAAAGGATTTCAAGCAAAATTCAGTATTAACAACCTCTTTTTCTCTCATTCAGGAGTTTATCCTAACGGGCAACTTAGTAATGTCTTCGTGCTGAGTGTTTACAAATCCTGTGATATGGATAGGGCAGGGATGGGTGGGTGATGGGGCTGGGGAGCACTTAAACTTGATGAAAAATCTATATGAAAATAAAATAACGAGCTGTGAAAAGTTTACTGGTCATCATCTCCTCTCTGGGGGACAAGACTGGCCACCAACTTGCATTGCAGTCAAGCTACTTGTTTTGGGTAATGTGATTCCTCTGACTTTCCCTCCTTGCATCGAAAAGATCTAACAAAACCCAACAAAATAACAAAAAAATACTTCAATACTACATGTTTTCATAGGATCATAAATGGTTAGAGTTGTAAAGGACCTTAAAGATTTTCCGTGGGCAGATACACCTTCCACCAGACTGGGTTGCTCAAAGCCCCATCCAGCCTGGCTTTGGACATTTCCAGGGATGGGACACCCACAACTTCTCTAGGCAACCTGTTCAGTGTCTCACCACCCTCACTGTAAAGAATTTCTTTCTAGTATCTAATCTGAATCTCCTCTCTTTCAGTTTAAAACCATTACCCCTTGTTCTATCGCTCCACTCCCTGATAAAGATTCCCTCCTCAGCATTCCTGTAGGCTCCCTTCAGATACTTGAAGGTTGGTATAAGGTCTCCCTGGAGCCTTCTCTTCAGTAGACAACCAGACGTGTGCAAACAGTATGCTATGGAGTGCATGGGACACAAATGCCAAAGAGCAGAACTGACTATTTGATTTCTACTTTGTTAATTTTTAGCCTTCAGAGTTGTATTTTATTCTCTTCTCAGTCTTAATGATTTTGTATTTTAAATCCCTTTAAATCCATTGCTCAGAATTTTCTCTCTAATACCAGTTTTCTGTATCAATAAAAAGAAATACCTCCTGCAGGAGCTGACAAATGCTTTCCCTTATCTAGCAACCACTACCTATGAAATGAAAGAATTCCTAATACACTTGTATCTCTGCATCAGAAGCCACTGTCACTTGTTGACCAGCTAGACAGAATGGCTTCTGACTGGATGCTGAGACAGGACAATTTTCTTATCTTTACATACAGCCCTTTCAGTATCTGTTAGTAGAACCCTGAGCTCTGAAAACGCTTTTGAAACTGAGAAATAAAGTGCTTTCTGAAAGCTGGAGCAGTAGGCTTTGCATTCAGGTTAGCCAGTCCCAGAAAAAATGACCTAATAATCCTGTCATATAGGTGTGTGCTGGTGAAAGGATGGAAATGTTATTTGTGGAAGCCCATCTGTTCTCATGGCACGCACGACTCAAAGCTAAATTGTCAGGGCTTTCTGCTCTGCATCAGAAAACCTGGGGAAGTGCTGGTAGTACAGGGCAGTTCTATAGAAAGCAGTATTTTTGTCATATCAATGATTTGTTAGAAACACATTCTCTTTGCTTATGAGACAGTTCTGCAGGTGTCAGTTAGACATCATACAGTACTTTCCTATAGGAGCAGATCCTTGATATTTGACATGGGTTTCTCTGTCTCTGGGGGGATCAGAGCAAATTCTTACCAACAGGTCTAAATACCTGATGGGAGGGAATGACTAAGAGGGAGCCAACTTTTCTCAGTGATGCTCAATGTCAGAACAAGAGGCAGTGGGCACAAATTGAATCACATGAAATTTTAAACATCTGAACAAGAAAATATTTTTTTTTTTTTATTCTCAAATACTGGAACAGGTTTTGCCCAGAATGGTTGTGGAGTTTCCATCTGTGAAGATACTCAACTGGACATGGTCCCGAGCAACCTGATGTAGCAGACCCCACTTGAGCAGGGGGCATGAATTAGTTGATCTCAGGAGGTCCCTTCCTGCCTTTAATGAGTAGAACAGTGGCAGAAATTCTTTTCAAGTGCATCATTTCAAAGACAGCCAAAAGAAACATCAGGGCATATTTCATTTCACCAGCACAGATAGATACTGGCCACTATGAAATTCAGAAGGTTTTCTTTAGCCGCAATTGAGTTCCATGTTATTGTGAATTCTGTACCTTGCTGCCAATGTTACTTTGGATTCATGGCAATAAGGCTTGAGGGTTTTTTTGTTTGTTTGGGTTTTAGTAAGCAAGATCTAAATTATTTCTCATGTTAATACAACTGGGAAAATACATTACTTTTTGTCCCGGTTTGAAGTAAAACAGAACCGATTTTGTGTTCTGTAATTTTACATTTTAGCTAGGCCTCTTCTAACTCTCTGAAATTAACGGTATATTGTGGAGAAAACTGCTCGTCCTCAGAATGATAAGGCCAATGTTTGTCCTACATGCCAAAGAATGGTGAGCAGAGAGGCCCTTGGCTGTACTTATTGCTATAACAACCAAGGTCAGCCAATTTTGTTATTTGCCCCTTAGAGGGTCAGAAACGGAAAAGCGTAGAGGGGTCCCACCTGTGGGGAGGGATGGACAGGACAGGTGACCCAAACCTGACCAACTGGGGTATTCCATCCCATCTGCCCCGTGCTCAGTATAAAGCTGAGGGATCAAAGGGTCAATGCTCTTCCTGCGATGGCCGACGTCTGAAGAGGACTCTGTCTGTTCATCTGCCTTTGATCCCAATCTGTGTGTTCCTGGCTCCAGAGCTGGAATTCAGTTCCCACCCATCACTGAGTCCAGTCTGGGAGTTCCCCAGTGCCTGCTGGTGATGGGACTGTCATCCTGAGAGCTTGGTATAGTTTTGTATATATTATATCTATTTAATTATTTTCTTCTTTTTTTATTTTAATATTAATTGTTCATTAAAGTAGTTTAGTTCATTCTAAACTTCTAAATCTCTTTATCTCTTCCTCTCCTCTCTTTTGCAGGGGAAGGCAGGAAGGGCCAATTGTTGGTCTGGTTTTGGTAGATTTGGCCGAAACCATAACTCTTTTTTATCCTTTAAGCTGTGTGAATGGTCAATACTATGCCACCAAAACAATACCGCTAAATATAGTTTATAAGAAATAGGACAAATTTCTAGAAGGTAGTCACATCCTGAAATTAAATTGAAGGAATATTCTTTCCTAAAGAGGGGGATTACATACAAATGCAAAATCACATGCAGACATGTTGTCAAGGCAAGTAACATGATTGATTGATGTTTACCAAGAGTGCAACAGGAAAGAGGGGTCTGCTTTCACACTGCAAATAGCTGTTAGTGAAGAAAAAATTGTCTAGTCTTTAGTACTGAAGAGAGACAGCTACATAATACTGAAATTTTCACATAAGCAGAAGTATGAAACATCAGTATCAGCTGACACCATGTGATTCAGAGAGAGAACTAAGGACAAAAGTATAGTATCACCACTTAAGCTTGTACTTTTTCCTTAATTTTTCCCATACCTTAGTGGTTCTGGATATCGATGGAAGCTAGATAGAGATGTTACTTTTCTTTTAGGTCTCATGTGAAAATTTACTCCATGTACCATTTATCCAATAGACAGAAATTATTTTAGGGGACATTCCAGTGTAGTAGTCCAATGAAAAATCTCACATCTGAACGGCCAACCTGCTGTTTAGAAAATGACTACTCTGATAAATGCACCGCAGTGTTTACAAAAATATGTTTTATTTCTCTCTCACCCACATTTCACTGATACATGCAAAGTCTAATAATGACAAGAATTTGGAACAAGCATGCTTTGGCATATATTTCCTATGCAGATAATTTAAAATTTTCAGTAGTTAAACTTTCATGGTACCTCTGAGCTTTACTGTTTTGCTTATAGAATTTACGTTATATTCAGTTTTTTCCTCCCCCTCCCCCTCTTGTGCTTTTCTCTTGCAGATACACTATTTTGCAGAGAAACAGTGGCTGCTATTGCCCTAGAGATTCATCTGTGCATTGTAAATCAATTTTACTGTCATTTGAAATGTTCACAGTGTCGTTTGATAAATCGAAGTTTCTGAAAATTCTTTTGATGGCACCTGGTCAAAGTGTGCTTATTGTTACCAGTGACAGGCCAATTCCTCTACGTTGTATTAATATACATTTCTGATATCTATATTGCATACCTATCAAGTTTAGATGAATTATAAAATATAGTTGTTGTGTCGGCGTAGCTTTGATATTAAGGAGATGTGGATAAATTGTTTGGGGGAATATTTCTGAGACTATTTTGCTGCATGAGATGACCTTTTGATTTCTATTTTCCTTTCAAATCAATCAGTGGTTTGTAAAAAAAAAAAGTTCCATGCTAATGTGGCTCTATTCATGTCCTTTCTCTACTGCTACAAAGCCAGATAATCAATAAGTAGAACACAGGCTAATAAATAATTATAATCCCCAAATTATGTCTAAGATACCAAAATGAGTAAAGCAGGATCTCTTTATATCATTGCCCCTTAAAAGGGTTATTGTAATATTTGCCAAAACAAAGATGGCAAACAAGTGCAATTTCAATTTTTGGTGTTAGAGTTACAAGAAGTTACAAAAAAATACTCTAATAGTAAGATTCATGCTCTACTAATAAAAAAAAAAAAAGAAAAAAAAGGCCCAGAGCTATTGTATGCCAAATGCAGCTTTACCATTCATATCAAAGACAATCCCCTTGCCATCTTTGCTTTTTTAAATCCAAGTTTATTTAGCTAATTGGACAACATATGGCCCAGATTTTGCCTCCATTAGCAACATGGATTTTTGTCCATTTAGAACACCAGCAGCCAGTGTAACTGCAATTCAAAAATACAGCCAGGTCAGAGCTACCATAGGCTGAGTTTTAATCATTTTCTTCTTCGTGGATTAGTAGAAGCTGAAGTGGAGAAGGCAGAGTGGTCTCTGGAGCCTGGGCCATGAGTAGCCCATGGGCAGCTGTGCAAGGTGGCCATGCAGAGGCTGGTCACTGCCGTAAGCTATAAAGCTGTGGGGAGTCATCCCAGCAGGTCTGTCACAACTCATGCTGTGTAACAGCATACATATCAGCCTTTTCTCAGGATGAGTTGAATTTCTCTGTACCTCCTCAGTGTAATACCTAATTTGTCAGGTATTACAATTCTCTCCTTGGAAGCAATGGAAAGATTCTCATGGACTTTGTTGGATTTTGGGACAGTCTATCATTAGCTGATGATCATTTTTGAAAGATCACCATGGACATATGTACCTAATTTTCTATTTTAGAACTGTGATTTTCCAGCTGTGCTGCAATTACAAAGATATACCAATTAAAAACTAAAACTATTTCTTTATACAATAAACAGCAGCTGACGCAAGCTATCAAGTAGAGGTTTTTTAGTCACCATATAAATAGAGGTTCACTTAACACGTGCCAAACTTCATCAGTCTTCAGGAGTTTGGAACAGAAGGAATGATGTCTTGTGACATGCTCCATCTGATGTGCTTCAGATGTATACCCCCCCAGTGGACTCTGTTGCAATAATGTGCCTGTAAGGAAAAGCAAACTTGCTTGCTTCTGGGGATTACTTTTGTAAATTTGCCCTGAAAGATGTTGTAGAAATTATAGCTGTAAGACTCAACTGCATGACTAAAGCCTACATAGTTTGGGCCCTTAAGGACATCATGTAAGACTAGTAAGAGTTATACTGTTAACACATGCTCCAACCACATGCACACACACTGAATTGTTTAAATATTAAGGCCATGACAACTTTTGATCTTTGCTGTACTTGTGTGTATATTCAGGGCAATGGCACAGAACATTCTGAGCTATTACAATTTCTGCTGCACATTTCCTTCTACTGGTGTGAGTATCACTGACCTGAAATAGAACAGAAATCACACACAGGCTCATATCTCAGCACTGTACAACAGAAAAAAAAAGTTTTCTGACTAATTGGATCTTATGAGTCTTTTTCATGAAGTCTGAGAGGTGTTTTTTTAAGCATCTAGTGTATTAAACCTGATCCTGCTGCTTATACTCATTGGACTTAAAATCCTGCATCTGTGAGTTTCCACAAATTCCACCAATTTCAGTTGGAGCTTGCCGTTGTGTCAACTGTGTTTCAGTTGTGTCTGGCGTTACTGCAACCCAGGTGCCAGATCCAGCATTTGTTCTTGTTAAATATCATGTCATTGATGGTTGCCCCATGTTTAATCTACTTAGATCCCTCTACAAGGCCTCTTGTCCCTCAAGAGAGTCAAGAGCACCTCCCAGTTTGGTATCATCAGCAATTCAACTCCTGCCTCTGGATTGTTAATAATCATATTGAACAGCATTGGACCCAGAATTGAACCCTGAGGAACACCTCTGGTGACCCATGGCCAGCCAGATGTATCTTCCTTCGCTACAACCCTTTGAGCCTGACACATATCTGGTTCTTCACTCATTGCACTGTGAACCTGCTCATCCCACAGTTGGACAACTTGCCCAGAAGGATGCTGTGAAGGACAGTAGCAAAAGCCTTACTAAAATCCAGAAAAACCACAACCATCACTTCCTCTTAATCCACTAGGCAGGTGACCTTCTGATAGAAGGATATCAAATTAAATGTGACTTTCCCTTTGTAAACCCACATTGATTCTGCCTAATGATTGCATTGTTCTTTAAATGTCTCTCAATAGTACCCAGCATCTCTTTCTCCATAATTTTTCCAGGAACTGAGGTTAGACTGACAGGTGTGTAGTTCTCTGTGTTGTGTCTTCACCCCCTTTTTGTAGATCAGAAGAACATTGACTAGCTTCCAGTCAGCAGGGACTTCCCCAGATTCCCAAGACTTTTGGTAGATGATAGAGAGTTGTCATGCCATAACATCTACTAGCTCCTTCATAACTGTGGGGTGAATCCTGTTGGGCTCCCCCAGACTTATGAACATTCAGCTGGTACAGCTGGTTCTCACACTCATGGTCCTCTGATTCAGGGGACTGAGCAGCCCAAGGTCTATCATTATTACAGAAGTATTCTTTAGATCTCCTCTTGCTATTAACATACTTTAAAAAGCCCTTCCTCTTGCCTGACACAACGCTGACCAGTTTCAACTCTAATTGAGCTTTGACCTTGCATGTCTTCTCCCTGCATAAACAAACCACAGCTCTGCAAAGCTTGACCTGGCTTCCAGAGATTATATAGTTTCCTTTTCCTCCTGAGCTCCATGAGGAATTTTGCACATGAAATGAACAAATTTCATGCAAATATTTTTTCATAGACATCTGAAAATTCCTTTTTACAATTGCCTTTAATTGCAAATTTGAGATCTTTTCTTTTCAATAATGCTTCTTTTAAACACCCATAAAAAGCACTTCCAAAGCACTTCCAAAGCACTTCATCTACCAAAAATATCTAGAAGTGTCAAGAGTGAATTTTTTCATAAAAACAGAATGTATATGTACATTTTCAACATACACAACCAAGTGTGATTGTTAATTCTAATCACTATAATTTGAAAAAGTTATTTCCTGGTCCAGTGCAGTGTGCATTTTTTTTTCCCTTTAAATGAAAGTTCTATTAAAATTGCAAATTCCTGTTAGTAAATAGTAGACCAAAACTAACTGCAGATGGATTTCTAGTGCATATAAACAAAGATCTGGTGTGTAGCATATATGACATCAGAAACAATACCTAATTAGCCAGATGATTTTTTTTGTTGTTGTTAAAGAAAACAAGGCTATGCCTTTCTTTGTGTTTCATCTCTACAGCAAATTTTGCAGTGGATTTTTTCCTGCGGACCTCTATGGTGTGTGTGCATACATATATGTGTATTTGTATCTACACTGATATATATGGTAGGTTAAAACTGACTGCTAAGCATGTTACCTGTTTAGAAATTATTTTTACCTTAAAATAGTATGGATAGTAAGGAATTCCCCCAGAACATTCCAAAAGGAAATCTGATTTTTTCATTTTAGGTGAAATGGCTGCTAATGCTAAACTACCATTTTCATTTTTCTACAGCAGAAATACACATTTTCCCCAACCATAAAATTTTCTCATAATAGAAATGAGCCAATCCCCAAGGGTGTGGTTATCAAAAGATAATCTCACCCCAATCTGATTAGAGGAATAAGGCTCATGCCTCAAAATGCTCCAGGGTGTGATTATCTTATGATAACCATACCCTGTATCATGTCTTATTGATTAACTAATAAAGCTTTGGCATTATTATTCAGAGGAGGAACTAAGATATCAGCAAGAGATCTGTTTCTGGAATGGGAGAGATTCTTTGAAGCTCTCCAAATAACCTCTCTTGTTCTGATTATAGCGACACTGAAGTTACGGGGTCACCAGATGCCAGTTTTTGTTTCTTATTGATGATTACATCAATGTTGTATTAAAACTGAACCATACCCACATATACACTTATGTAAAGACACACTTACACTACCCTGTTCCCTTTGCATTTATATTGTAGATTTAGGTTACACAGCAGAATAGAATTACATTCTCTGGAGAGGATTTTGTAGTCTGGACACTAACTGTGGGTTTCATGTAGGGCAGCTCTAAGTTCTGTGTATGGTTATGGTGTGGAAGCATCTCTGCTCTGCCAGGGGATTGTTCCCTGCATGCCCACACACCGAGTACAAAAAGGGACGATAAAGCCAGCCCTCGGGCTCCTGAGTTTCCCAGTCCAAGTCACCCAGAGCTACAGGCTTAACACAGCTGTTTATCCCTAAATCTCTTAAACAGTAGCACAAAGAGGCCTTAAACTAGTGCTGAAGCTTTAACTGCAAAGTCACCTCCCCCTCTCTGCAGTGTAGTTTTTTCTGTATAAAAAAACCTACTTAACCATGTGGGACTTGCTTGAACAGGCAATCTGAAGGCTAATGTCACAGACAGCAGATTCTGATCTCCTCTGCATCAGTGAAAAGCTGGAATTATTTCACTGACTTCAGTGGAGCAAAAACAGGTTAATAGATACATCTAAGAAGAAAATGGTGCATGCAAAAAGAACTTCCACAGGAATTCCCTTGCAGTGCAACTTCTACATACTGATATCAAGGAGGCAACACACCCCCCTCTGTTAAGAGTTAGGTGCTTTTTTGGAAACAAAAGGCAATATTTATATCTGTACTGCAATCCCATCATTAGATGAAAATTTAAAGCATTGAAACATTTGATCAAGCCTCTCATGTAGGGATGTGCAGTTTACACCTAACAAAGGGGTCATTATGCAGCCGTGCAATCCACACCACAGTAATCCACTATAATGAATACTTTGGCAAATATGCTGTGTCTGTTGTGTTGCCATCCGCTCCGCTAATGGAGAATGTTAATTTCTGTACCTAGCTGGAGCTAGCTGGAGAGTTGTCATCCTGCCCTTTCATGCTGTGTGGCAAAAATAGCTTGCTGTTCCTACTGCAAGCACAGCTCCCCGCTGGCTAGTCACAGAGGGAATGTGGATATAGATCAGGCTATGGAACCACTGGCATTTGCATTATCGTGTTACCTATAACACCCCAAAGCAGGTTCACATGACTAGTAGCCAAAAATGTTGTTTTCTATCGGCATTCTCTCAGATGCGTTGACTCCTGTGGCACTGCTTCCATTTTTAACTGGGAATTGCTAAAATCTATGGAAGAGACAAGATGTTAAGACTGTAACCTGTCTCTATCCAAATTTTTTTCAGAAGATGAGTGGCGTTATCCTAGGGCATGCACCCATAAGAGGAAGGATAAATCACCCTCTGAGGTCTCTCATAATTGACAACTGGAAAAGAGTCCAGGTGACTAGTTTGGATAGGATGCTGGTTTTTATGTAGCCAAGTGAGTTGAATTGGAACTTTGATTATTAATATACAGCTTCTCCTGTTGCACCTCCTTTCCTGACCCGTGTTGTAAATGCAGCTTTTCCAGGCTGCATGAAGTGGAGATTTAGTGCCAGATGCCAGGCTTGCTCTCAAGTCTCATCTTTCTCTGTACAATGGTTGTCCTAAAAAGAAACACTCCGTTCCTGCTAAAGAGACATCCCAGTGAGGACATGTCCCCCTTCAATGGAACCTTTCTGTTCCATTGTTAATTACTATGAATAGAGTTCATCCTGAATCATAATACATATTCTTCTTGACTTGAATAGGTTACGGTCCAGGTGACAGAAAGGGAAGAGGCAGGGCAGCTTTAGAAGCCCAGAAAACAAAGTACACCCACGAAGTGGTCTTTTTATAAATGTCAAGACATTGTATCACTCTCTTTTAGCTCCCTACGACAATTATAGCTTTGTGTTTCTATGGTCTTCATAAAGTATTTTTACAAAAGTGTTTCTGTTTTTGTCATACTTTTGTAGTGGAAAATGTCATGTTCTCTTAGCATAAGCTTATGTACCACGAGAGAAAAAACCCAAATGGTCACGCTGACCATCAAAAATAAAATTAGTATCTTTTCATTCCCTGCAACATCCTGGAATGAAAAGCACACCTTCAGGACAGGGCAAAGGACTCCCATGCTCCTATTATACATCACACTACTTATCTTAAGCAAAAGTCCACTGTCTGAACAATATGTAGTAGGCGGTTTTACTGCTGCCTTTGATAAGATGGGCAAGGAACCTGACTTGCACTTGAAGAACAGCTTTGTAATAGTCCCAAAGCCCTTTTGAAACTTAAAAACCTGATCATTTGTTTCCAACAGAACTACATTACATGCAGAGAATTTGTAGTTGAGAATAAAATCTTCAAAACCTTCAAAATCTGAGGTCTGTCATTATGAATGAAAAAAAAAAGCTTTGGGGCACTCTTTGTCAAATTCAGGCATACCTTCAATGACTGGGTTGTTTTTTTCCAGGCCAACACCATCTGTGAGAATGTCCATGTGCTCTCCTTTCTCTGCACACAACTTGCCTCCCCCTGCTCTTGTTGCTTAGTTGCCCTGGCCCTCACCGTGGGTTCCCGTGCGGTGCCTGCTGCATTGAGGTCTTGCAGGTGTGAGCAGCGAGGAGTTCAGAGCCCCAGGCAGCCTGCAGAGCATTTCTAGTAGCTACACAGCTAGATAGATTGCTGGTTCTCCAGCCCTTCTTGTACCCGCACAGATCACCGGCAACCAAATATGTCATTTTAATGAGGCAAAGGTAATACATCTGGATCACGGTGATGCCCTAGAACAGGACATTTTATATAATCACGAGCTGAAATGTGTGTGTGTTTACAATCTCCAGAAAATGGTAATACCCCATTTTAAACTTCAAATTGGCCTGATTCTTGACCCATTTTCCCACAAATCTTAAGAACGTTTTAAGCATCTTGAAAGAGCAGAGAGTATAAAGAGACTTTGATTTTCTGCATAATAATATTTAAAAATTAATTGTATAATTAAATCTTTATATAAAATAGGAACATAAAGGATTTTCTATCTGGTAAAATACTAATCCAATAATTCATTTATGGTTTCTTGTCCATTTAAATGTAAAAGCATGAAGTTAATCATGTGGGAGGAGTTACTGTTTGCTTGCTAGTTTGTTTAGGTTGTTCACTGGCATTATCCTACGAAATGCATTGGGCTTGGAATCTCACTACAGTTACAGAGGCACTGCTGAAATGAAGGGTTAAATGTCAGTATCCTCACTCTTCCCAAACGGTGCCTTATTTCACAGGTGGTTTCACTGATTCAATAGGAAAACTTGCACAGTAAAATATTCTTCAATACCAGAAAAGGAATGAGAGCCTGGTCCTGTGCCATTTGGGACACTGGAAGTTGGAGAGTGTTTTTTAAAAATATATGTTATTTTCATCCCTGCAACGAGAACTGCAACTACCTGAATCAACGCATAAAAAGGCAACCCAGGGAGTTAGACATGATGCCTAAAAGTGGTAATGCAAGAGAAATGACACTTTAAATGCTGTAGCATGCTATTTTAAGCAGAAGTTTTTGGCAGATACTAATTTTTTGTAAAGATCACAAAAGTGTTGTTATTGTTGGATAAAAATAACAGCTGCAAGGGAGGCTGAAATTCTTTCTGAGATAACAAAGAACAAAGGCAAGATCCTTTGCATCAGGATTTGTGTCAGCTTTAACAGCTAAATTGTGCTCTCAGCTCAACGGGCAGGGTTGCCACTGAAGGCATTGTGGGACCACATTAGGCCATGCCCAAGAGGGGGAGTTTGGCCCAAATGGATGACCAAATCCAGGGCTGAGGGCCAGCAGCCAGTGAATGAATTGTCTTTTCACTGAAGCCCTCCAGAAAGGGAGAGGCTCAGCTCCAAGCCTGTGTGCTCCAACAGAAAATGGAGCAAGAGGGATTTCTGCCATCCCGGTCCTCTGCCCTGGCTGACGGTGAAGCCCAGCAAACTCGGGTGCTGGCACAACTGGGTACCTACACCCCTCCTGAAGAAGTGGAATACACCTGAATGCCCTGGTTTTAGAGTGCAGATTGTTTTGGCTGCTGCTCAGAAAATGAATGGTATCCCTAACTGAAGTCTTTTGTTTCCAAGTCTAGGACCAAACAAAACACAATGCAGTCCCTGGTCCCCTAAGCCAGAAATGGACTTTTGTGTATGATGTGTATCAGTCTGGAATGTTTACTCAGTGCAAACCAAAGAACAACAGGATCAAGCAGCTTGCTCATTCCTGAATAAGTTAGTACATGTGCCCTGAAGAGGTTCTCATCTTGCAGGCTTTGGTCTACTGGCTCTTAAGTCTATGGCTTCAGAAAATTACATGCTTTCCTAAGTCTTTAACACCCATTTCCAGCAGATAGGGCTGTCTCTGCACATTTTGGCAGTGCAATGTGGAATGAAAAATGCAGATGTGAATGTTCTAAGAATGTATCTGTTTCACTGCAATGAAACAGGCAGAAGGGACTGGTAATGTGGAAGTCCCTCAGAGGCTGAGGCTTAAGATACAATACGTCATATTCTGCCCTTGAACAGTGGCCCTGGGTCACTGCCACAGAAGCAGTGGCTGATCAAGCACCATTTTTATGGGGTGATAGGATGAGACAGAAGGATGTAACTCCCATCAGGCACAGACAGTGCCAGCAGTCACTCACAGGTCACCAAATTCCTCAATACCAAACTAATTTGGGAGCTAGACCAATGCATGGGCCTGTGCATTATGGTTCTCTTGGAAACATGTTTTCTTCTTTTGGAAACAGATAATAAAATTTGCTTCCAGTTACTGTGGATGTAAAATGGATTTGCTTGATTTAAAAGCTTTTCTCCATTTAGGAATGAAGGACAGAACAGAAGAACTTCATGTTGGATCCTTTCCCGCTCTGTGGGTGACTTACAATTTGTATTTTAAGTACAACCTCATATTTTCCTGTCTTTTACTTTGAGCTGGACAATATGGACCCCTGCGAGATATATATCCAATCATGCAAATAAATAAATAAATAGCAGTGAGATGTTACTGCTAGGGAATACACACCAAAAGATGGGGTAAAGAGAATGAGGAGATGTACAAATGTTTGTTTGAATATGAAAGATATGTTTGTGGCCTATTAGTTTGCTTTGTACAACTACTTCCATGCTCTCTCATTACTGCAAAGACTGAATATTAAGCTAGATCTGAAGCAAATAAACCCTCGCACCTAGTCTGTGAAAAGCAGGCCCTCATGAGCCACTAGCACCTCGCTCCCACGCCTCCAGACTGAGTCACCAATGCCACTAGTCCTCCAGTGGAGGACAGGAGGCAAGCAGGTAGGGCTAATGAGGTAAGGTAATGAGCAAGTGTGGGGTAACGAAAAGCCATGCTGGTCCTAATGCCTTTCCTCTCCAAACTTAACTGCCTTGTTTCAGTGATGATCTCCTGTAAGGGAGTCCTCCAGAGTCCATTGGACTCAGACGTATG
Organism: Scolopax mira; assembly: GCA_004320125.1. NCBI lineage: Eukaryota > Metazoa > Chordata > Aves > Charadriiformes > Scolopacidae > Scolopax > Scolopax mira. The sequence goes on along the minus strand of BJBW01005992.1, from coordinate 29,407 downwards.
GCTTGTTTGAATTCTGTATACCTTTGGCTCTTAATGTAGCACTTGCTCGATGGATCTTGTTGTAAAACTGGGGTCTTTTTCCTTTACTTTGGTAAGAGGTTGACTGAGCATCCAATGCACTGCAGACTGGAAACTGCAAGGCATGACCTGAGGCAGCCTAGAAAGAGATGTCCTATTGCTAGCTAAAACATACGTGAGCAGCCCCTCTATTTCAGTCCCTGTAAGGCCCTTCAGTGCCTTTGGTCTATAGCCAAAACCAGACTTGGACATTATAATGTTGAAGGTCATAGTTCCTGAGTTGTAGGCATCCAGTGGCATTTCTAAGATCCAAATCTGATCCATGGGTATGCTGGAAATTTGGCACCTTGGAGTGGGATTTCTGGAAGGCAGCTGAGTGGGGAGCTGCCAAAGCTGGGCAGCAGCACTGCCAAGGAGAGAAGGATATGTTTTAAATTGTATCCTTCACTGAGAATTGACAGTCTTACTCTGGGCAACAAAAGATGCTATTTTTGAATCACTCTGCTGAACCTTCTCCTTTCTCTGAAGGAGTAGACAACTTCACGATGGGCTTTGAGAAAGCCCATGTTGCCCTGGTGCTCTGGAGCCCACTGCAAGCCTCCGCAGAATGCCAGCTTGTCTCCATCAAGCCCTTTTCTTCCATGACGTTTGCAGAGGCCTGAATAAGCCAGGCTGCAGATGTGCAATGCGTAGTGCCTGACAAGCTGTCTGTTACTGCCATTTTTCTTATGCTCCCCTCAGTGCCTGCTTATTGTCTCTTTTTTATATTAAGACCGTAAGGCCTTAATTTAGGGAAGGATATGTTATTTTGCTCTTTGTTTTGCTTTTTGGTCTTTGCATGACATTAGTTCGTTGTGGTCCTACACCAGGAAAAAAACGCTGATCGTAGTCTGTGTGTGTTCTTGCATCTATTCAGGAAACAGGTGCAGTATCAACTGATGTGTAACCAGGAGAGCAGAAGTCAGGACTGCTGATGGCAAGCTTTTTACAAACAGTTTGCTGGTAAGGAATTATTTGCTGACTACCATCACAGATAAATAATTTGTAAATCTGGAGTGGCACGCAAGTTCAAAGAGTGTACATACCACACACTGTATATTTATATATGGCCAGCCATCTTTACATTTGAATAATTCTTTGTTGTCTGCTTAAACAGCAGGTAGCAGGAGGAGAGAAACCTTTGAGAGTCTTCCTCTGGGATGCCATGGACTCTACCATATCTGGGATAGACTTTGATTAGAAGGCTACCATGGCACTGGATGATAATGGTGCATTAGTTGCCTTATGTGGTAACAAAACTGCTTCTAATTATATATAAAATCATATATATAATAGCTGGCTTGACCCATTTTGCTACTAAATAAATATTTGACTAGTTAACATTAAAAAACCAACAACATTAACTTCATAGAAGAACAGCTGTGGGATGGTATCTGAAGAAAACTCTTATGTCCATGTTTATTTTTATCTGTATTGCATTGAATTAATCTCACCCTTTTCTTTGCCAAGTAGACACCCAGTCTCTAGTCTGTGGAGAAAGTACTAGATGGGATAAATCACCTGCCAGAGGTGCTGTCTTTAGCTATCTGTCTCAGATGACACTAATGTGTCTCTGGAAGTGCTTGTTTCTCTCCTTTGTCTATAGGTGGAGGCTTATGACTACCCCAACTAAAAGCCTAACTTATAAATACACGCAGTTCAGTAAGAGCAACCCCACCCTCCTGTGTTCACACTTCTTTCCATCTGTTGCTCTCTTTCACTGGAAATGGAAAAGTCAGAAATTAAGTCAGGAATTGTATTCTATGCTAAAGTGAGCTGGAAGCACTCCACTTACGAGCTCATGGTAACCACCAGGCAGGGAAGGGAAGTCCTGGGATGATGAGGCACCTCTTCTCTCATGAGAAACAGTGGGAAGCCAGGGCTTCTAGCTGTGCTGGGTGAACCAGCGCCTCCTGGCCTTACAGGGCTCAGGGTGGGATCAACAGGGCTTCCAAAGGTTGAGGCTATTGTACCAGGTCTATATGTGTGTGCCACAAGAGCTGAATGAGTAGAGGAACATGGCAGATTTGCCTAGGGATTAGGAAATAGATTTGCACGTGTAAATAAAGAGACAGAAATGGAATAGACATATTTTTTCATAGGAAAGATCGGCTGGCAGAACTGCAGCTACATCCCCTCCTGAAGAGCGCCTCCTTTACCCTCCATCTGGAGTAGAATCCTAACTTGGGTCCCTTGTAGGATGCCTGGAAAGAAATCAGGCTGTGGCTGGCTCTTCCTTCTGCCAATAAATCAAGAGTCATTCAAGTCATTCATTCTCATACTCCATGCAATAACAATCACGTGTGGGCAAGCTGAGATGATGCCAAAGTTCAACTTTCTTAGCAAAAAAATTAATAAACAGCACTGTGAAGTTCATGTAGAGGTAGCCAGCTTAGCCAGCTGCCAAACCCTGCTCAGGAAGGAAAGCAGATAAAAACAAATATATTATCACTCCACCTTAGCTAGCCCATACCACAAACTTCTTTCTCTCCACTTGTCTGCCACTCAGACATTTAGACAGGCTGTCATTATCAGCCACCCGCTGCCCCAGCTTTGCCCCAATTTTTTTAAGCCCTACAGCACTGTCATTTGATGTGTCTGGTGAGAGAATTAAAGTAGATGAAGACTGAGGATACCACTCCCTTAGGTAATGATATATTCTGATTCCCTCCAGCTATCTTCCTGACAACCCACTCCTCCTTATCCTGGTCCTACTCCCCTCTTCCACAGACCAGAGAATAATTAAAACTCCTCTACATAAGGCATGTCTTCATTCAACACTCAGCTTAGACTCTGTTAAAAAATGCTTGTGACAGATGGGGTATATTCTGTGCCATGGCAATAAGTTAGTTGGCATGCAATAGCCAGCAGGAAAAGCAGACAAAAATACCTGGCATGCAAAGGCCAGGAAGGAAAGGAGATAAACCCACTGAAGTGTTACGTACTTTTGAAACACATCCTTAAATAAGGCTTCTTCAATTTAAACTACAAATGCTAGACCTTGAAATTATTATGCAGGTGCTATCCTGAATGCATTCAGCATGAGATAAAACCACTGAAATATATCTCTTGATCCATCAAGAGACCTTAGGATAAGATGAGATGTACATTTATTTTGGAAATCCATCAGTATTGTAAGTCAGGAGAGCTGCACCTTGGAGGTCAGGATGAATGAGTCAAATTTCCTTGCTCCAAAACCTTATTGGAAAGCAAAGGTGAAATCTCTAATCTAGTGAAACACAATCATTTGAACTCACCTAACAAAGGAGCTTTGTGAATAAAGTTTCTAGAGTAAGCAGTTTAAATACCATCAGGCTGTTAAAATGCACGTGCTGGGGTGATCCTGTAAATGTTCATTCTCAGAACTTGTTCTTCCTATCAGCAGTAGCACTGCTTGTCTTTGGTGTAATTAGTTACATGTTTAGATGCAGCATTTGGCACTGGGAAGCTTCCTTCCTATCTTAAAAATGCAGGCAAGGGAATTTGCTGTGACTAAAAAAACTTTACAAAACTTATTTTTAACCCACACCCAGTCATTCTGACAAAACGACACTCTCTCAAAAAAGCAAAGCTCTCATGGCTTGTGATATTATCACAGCCTTGGAATGTGTGCACAGCATTACTTGCAGAGTTACTGTTTTTTTCCTTAATTGTATTAAGTAGTTGATGGATCACATGCTATCCTAACAAGAAAAACAGGTTTGATAAAACAAAGCAAATACACCAGTGGGTAGAACATGTCATCATAATTATTTTTTAAGAGATAAAACAGGCAAACATGAGATATAAGGTCAGAGTGAGACTGAATGTGCCATGGTTTCTTTGATTATGTGGACATAGTTTCATGTGCCTCAAAGGTAGTACAAAGAATACACATGAGCTGCCAGATGACTGTTCTCCTACGAGGTTTTCTTTGCTACATATTGGGCAAGGCACCACATATGGCTCTAACTCAGGCTCCAAAGGGAGACCCAGCTGCAGTGATCCAGGGAACCCTGCAATGTACATTTATTCCATTCTATAAACTCCCCATCACTTTCAGTGTAGCCTGAGTTGTCCATCTTATGTCAGGAAAGGGAGACTGAGAAACCGAGCTACTCCTTGAAGAGTAATAATGAATAGAGCTGTCTTGCCTGGGCAAGGAATGGTACCAGCTGCAGGGAACTAACTACTCACGTTTAAAAGAGGAAGGAGAACTGGAAATACCCTTTGGGCATAGAAAGGGGAGGAAGTTCTCACCATGACTAGATTTGGAGAGTGAGAACAAATACAGGGCAGTTGAACGACTTGTACTACTCAGAGGTACTAAGGATCCAAATAAAGCCAAGCCCTTAACTCTTGTTTTTTATCTATGAGTGAAATGGGTGACCACATGATAAAAAGTTTGTGAAGGTTGTAAAAGCTCTACCTACCATGCAGTTCTCACAAAGTTAAACTGGGATCTGCAACTATGTCATTGACTGCATAGTCCCCAGACATGGCACCTGCACCTGAGGAAGGCACATGAAGACTTAGACACTCTGTTGGTACAAATCCATCTGTGCTGGCTTGAAAGCAACTAAGATCTAAAAGATGGATCCCATACATCCATCCTGTGACTACCAACAGAGAGGAACTCAACCAGGGCTATAAGAAAACCATGTGTGGGTAAGGGACTGTAGTTGAAGGTGTCAGATTGTCCCAAAGGTAGGTAAACTAGTAAAAGTTTTGTGGGTTTTGTCTTTGATTTCATTACCTTCACAGTTTAAGTTTTCATGAGGTGTGGTTTAGGTATCAGAGTCCTGAGTGATGTACTCTAGGCAATCCTGCTTTAGCAGGGGAGTTGGACTAGATGATCTCTAGAGGTCCCTTCCAACTCTGTCAAATCTGTGAATCAGTAATCATAAATTGATTAAAGTTTATTTACATGTAAATCCTATTCTTCTTTCACCACATAATTTAATGAACTGTTAGGCTTTTTTTCCTGTTTGGCTGTTGCTGATAGCTTACATGGTAAAGGGACTGGAGGGATACATAATATGGGGGCTGGGTAGAAGTCTTGTTATCACCACGTGTGAGATATCCACACTGTGCACAGGGTTCTATCTGTTACAGAGAGGGAAAAAAACAAAAGAGAATAGACTGTTCCTAGTCATGAGGTCTTGCTTTAGTGGCTAATTGTAGAGGATTTCTCTCAAACTCATGAAGAAGAGAATGTATTTACCCTCTTACCTGGGGAGATGGAAGATGTTTTCCAAGAATGAGATCTGCTCAGGATCACTTAAGAAAGAAGGTTTGAGCTCGTGGATATACCTCCTAAAGACAGTTGTGCTGAGCTGACTGGACCAGAAAACCAAATTTCTTTTAGTGTGTGGACTTTGCTTTGATATTTCCTCATCAATAGTTGACCTTCAGAGGATGTTTTATGGCAACAACTCTTCTGAAGGTACAGTCTTTAATGTGGAAGACTCTGGCTTTCCTTGCTTGCATCTGTAACTAATAAAGGAAGAGGAGTCACTTTGCACAGTATGCACTTTACACTCTGTTGCCTATTATTCATGGAGAGACCTGGGATAACAAATGACGCACCAAGCAGAGCCAGCTTAGCCATTTGGAAGAACATTCACAGCAGGAAAAGCAGGGGGAGTGCGGGAGAGCATGGGATGACAGAGTAGCCTTGCTCCTCAAAATTGCTTTTGTAAAAAACCTGGCTGGACATGAGTGGCCCTGATCCTTTTGTTTTTTCTTAAGGGAGATAAGATACAGCAGAGTGTACTGCCTCCTGGTGATTGCTAACTATGCCTAGTGATGGGATGAAAGAAACAAATTTAAGAGGATATTTTTTAAAAAGAAAAATTTTAAAAGATATCACATTTGATATTTTCATATGAGCACATCGATCTGTGGTTTGTCCTTTATAACATGAATATCATATCTAATTAAGTCTGAATGCATTTTTAACACATTTCTAGCTTTCTAAGCAAGTCAAAGATTTAAAATGGCACTCTGATGACAACCTGAGAATGTGACTTTTCAGTAAGTTTTGGGTTTTTAGTAGTAGTTTTGCTTAACTTTCCTTTGACATCTTTGAATGTATAGTGCATGAAGTAAAATTAATGTTGGAATTGAGAGAACAAATACTAAAAGTCAGAAAATTCTCCAACTTTGGGGTTCAATGTTAATTTATCAGTGATCACCTTGTATGTTTTACAGGAGTGAGCTAGTAACGGGCTGCCCTAGCCTTTCACTAGGACTGCATGTACCACATGTGAGAATACCTTGGGCGTTCCTAGGCATATAGTTAGCCATCTGAACAATCCCACTTATCTTAGCGAGGGTGTCAGAGCACATTTAAGACCAAATGGTTTCTAGATCTGCCTGTCTGGTATTACCTCTCTTTCTCCCCTTCATTGCTCTCCACCCATCTCCCTGGCTGTGGTTTCCTTGCTGGAGCTTTTCTCCTTTCTCCATCCCCAGCCGCTCCACCAGCTCCTACAGCTCTTCAGCCTCCCTCCCTCATCCATGTACCCACTCTAGTCACTTCTTCAGTTTCTGTGACAACCTCACAGCTCCTGTGGGCTTCTCCATTCCCACCTTTAAGTTTCATTGCCGAATCCAACAAAAAAAAATTTTAAAAAAGTGCAAATTGAGAGATGAAATAAAATGCAAAACTCGGGGCAGAGTTGTGAACGCTTTAATGCTGATCATGCAAAGGATCTCAGCATGAGGCCAAGTCCGTAAGCTGCCTTCTGCAGTGTGACTGGGAGTGTGTGCATCTGCTAATCCTGACTCTGCCTGCATCCAAGGCTGTGTTTATTTCCACTACAGAGCTATTACTCCTCCCTTTAGTCTCTTTTTTTTTATCTACCCCTACACAGTGAAGTAGCAGGAACACTTTAAGCCTCATAACACAACAGTGTCACGAGAGTAACAGAGATTAACTTTGGCTGGAGTGACAGTGAACCAGTGAAAAGAGACAGCATTAAAAGTTCACTATTTGTGATACAGATTATGGTATTTTCAATATCTGAAAGGCATTTGGGGAGGTAGAGCATTAGGTCTTTATTGATGCAGCTCTAGAGAGATGTAAACAGTGCACTTAAACAGGTAAAATGGTGCTGAACATAATTTTGAAAACATTGTAAGGGGAAATACTGAATCATCATTGAGGCCCCCTTCTCTGTGATATGAAAACTGTTGCCATTATTGGTGACACTAAGTTAGTATTGGCCAAAATGACTTACAGTGGCATAAAGCTCAGGCATAAAATTAGCTGGAAGCCTTTTTAGAGATACCACCTCTAATGCAGTTATCTGGGAGTGTTACCTGCTTTCATCCCCAAACCTGTTGTTATCACTGCAAAATCAGCAATGACCAAGTGGCAGTGGAAGAACTGAAGCATACTCTGTAGCTCCAATCTCTCATCCTCAAACCTCTCTTCCCAGCTCTTCTGCGGCTTGCCCCAAAAAAGAGGTGATTTGGAAACCATCTTTTTTTTTTTAAGTAGGACATCTTCCCATCTCTGCTTAAGAGATTAGTAGTCCTAGTGGTTTATTTACCTCACAATTTAAAGTACTGGAAGGTGAAAACTGTGAAATCAACCTGTGCAGACTGAGATGGATGCATAGGGTGAAAATGGTGAGATCTGCTGCTTTCAGTCCTGGGTATACTCAGCTAATTCTTGACTTCCAGTGCCCTGAAATAGGCAGTGATGTGGGGAGTTCAGCAAACTGAGAGTACCAAATAATACAGTGTCATGCTCTTGGGTCAGCAATATCCATTGTAAGGTAAACATGGGGATAAACACATGTTACATAGCTAATGGAAAACTTTAATCCAGGTGAGGAGTCCTCTCTCCATTCCTCTTCTTGTTATTCATGCACTGTAATTTGCTTAGGCAATTACTGTGCAAAAATGAACCTGTGCTGCAACGTGTATGGCACACGATATTTGTATTTATGCAAAGAAACATGACACTGGGGGAAAAAAATAATAAACTGCATACTCTAATAGGATGTTATGCAGCTTGCAAAAGCCTAGTAAGTGCAACAATAGAGTTTAAATTCCCTGTAAGAAACAGAACAAGGACCCACAATCTTGTTCTCCCCTGATGGGTTACAGTGTGTGCTGGGATGCAGCCAGACACTCTGCACCCTCAAGCCCTGGCAGACCACCAGGGCACAAGGGCTGAAATCCTTGTTTTGGCACTACAGACGGATGTTTTCTGTTTCTCCAGAGTGAACTGTTTGTGTACTTGGTCTTTAGAAGTCCATGGTCCCTCCACACCTTGCTCTGCGTCCCACCAGGGGAAGACACAACCAGGGTAACACCAAAGGATGGAGTGAGAATTATAGTATTAAAGTATTTCTGTTTGGGGCAATAGGTATGTACTTGTTTCTTGTATGCACCAAACAGATGATCTCACTTGTTAATTTACTATGGTGATTGTACAGTGAGGTGGATGTCAGTGATCCTCAAAACTTGAAGGAGAATATAATTGTTTCTTAGATGTATCTATATAGGAAAGACAGATGGAAGACACTGAGACATTCTATCACTGTAAGGTATGGAGCAACCTACACGGCTAGATGCACATTGTTTTGACATCCAAAGGTGAAGTGGACCTGGAATCTAGCACAAACCAGTCACCACCTGATTATTAAATAAGAAGACTTTTCAATGACAATGGGTCACAGGAATGATGCCAGAAGTTCTTCCAACACTAGCTTGTGCACCAATTCAAGACTAGTTTTGTGCATAATAAGCTCTTGCTTTTATTTTATTTTATTTATAAAATTCCAGTTTCCTTAACAACAAATCTGGTATTGAACAGGGAAAAGAAAGGGGAATTATTCAGGCCTCCCTTCTTTGATCCCATCAGAAGAAAAAAGACAAGTAAAAAGCCAAACCTTAGTAGAGTAATTATATTCATTGTCCTTTAGATCTTCTCTCAGAGGTCCTTCTGACCCATCCCAATACAACAATTTTTCTCACTCTCTCTCAAAAAACTTTCAGAAGCTTTACTGTACATTAGGTATCATGAAACTAATTGGTGGTTCACAAGTGGAAATTAATTGGTGATTTAGACAAGAACTTGCTGCTGAAATGTTGGAAAGCTGATACACTAAAATGGAATTTCCGAACATGATTCAGAGCCGAACACCTGTATTTAAACTGTGTATTTATTAAAGTAATATTCGGGTTGGGTCACATTTAACAGTGATGCAGATAAGCAAACATTTTTGTTTCCTTCTTCAAACACAACTTCTTCTAATTAAGTGGTGATGCTGTTAGAAGATGGTGCTTGCAACACATTAGACAAATGCACCTGATCCTAAATAGGTGCTGCTGTTTAGTAGCTGCAGTGCCTGCAGTGCAGGCAAATCAGGAAGTACTAAAATTGGAAAAATTTAAATTCTGGGATGATTTAACTTGGGGATTTTTTTTGTTTGTTTTTAACTACTAAAGAAACACTTATCTCTACAGCACTAGTTTTATGCCTTTTTTTTTTTTTTTGTGAGGAGCATTCTTCTAAAAATCTCTAACCAAAAGGAGAAGGGAGATACTCCTATTGCATGAGGATGATTATATTGCACGGGTTTGCAGATATTTTCATACCTACAGACCAAAGAAAAGGTGAGAAGGCCAGGATGGGCCACAGGCTACATTCTGCAGCTCCCACTCAAGCCAAACTCCAATCCACCCTGTCATTGTAGTGTTTTGTAGTATAATGGAACCTGTGGGTCAAAATCAAATCTGAACTTCACAGACTGCACAAAGTAAGAAAATGCCAGCTCCTATCCTCTCCTACAGATATCCTGCATTTATGACAAGGTGTAACAGCCTTTAGTGAAAGGAGGATGCGGGGGGAAACCAAAGGGGAAACAGGGCTTGCACAGCAGGCAGGAGCCTTCTCGCCTGCTTAGTTGCTGTCAGCTGGCACAGTTAGGGCCACAAAGATGATTAAGGGCCTGGAGCATCTCTCCCATGAGGAAAGGCTGAGGTCTTTTTAGTCTTGAGAAGAGAAGACTTAGGGGGATCTGATCAATGCTTACAAGTACTTAAAGGGAGGGTGTAAGGAGGATGGGGCTGTCTTTTCTCAGTAGTGACCAGTGATACGACAAGAGGAAATGGGCACAAACTTGAGTATAAGAAGTTCCACTGAACCATGAGGAGGAACTTCTTAACTGTGAGCGTGGTGGAGCACTGGAACAGGCTGCCCAGAGAGGTGGTGGAGTCTCCTTCTCTGGAGACATTCAAAACCCACCTGGACAAGTTCCTGTGCAACATGCTCTAGGCAGACCTGCTCTGGCAGGGGGGTGGACTAGATGATCTCCAGAGGTCCCTTCCAACCCCATATGATTCTATGATTTTATGATTCATGTAATGTCTAACAGATGTCTTCAATCACCATAGTTAGGTGACATAATCAGGTTCAGTCACGATTTGTTTGCATTATTAACAATGTTCAAACCCCTTAACTGTCCCTGCAAGAAGACGGATGTTTTTGGCAATTTTTTCAGTATGAAATCAAAAGTTTTAACAAAGTTTGAATGAAGGAAAGCTGCAATGAAACTGTTCCACACACTCCTTTTAAAAGATCCTTAGGATGGCTACCATACGCATCAGAGTTGCTTGTCCATTGTATTTATTAACACCATGATGCCAGTGCAGCTCCGGGGCTGGCACTGTGAATGCTTCAGGCACACAGATAGTTGTTTGGTTGGTTGGTTGTGGAGCACCCAGTTAGCTGGGAGAGGTGCTGGGCAAGCACAGGTGCGACTGGAAAGAAGCAGCGTTGGTTCCATCTCAACCAACTGGTATGTGAGGTCCAGGCCAACTTTGCCTTCACTGGATGTCTTGTGCAAATTCACACCACCCTGAGCGTTTCTACTCATGCTCTTCTTTCTTTCCCTGGATGCTTGTTTCTCCTTGGTGCCCACCCTCCTGCTGGACCAGGGGAGGGTCACCATGCAGTGGGCACTTTCACCCTCTACACTGTGTTTAGCCTTTTTAGACTTGTTGGGCAAAACTCTTGGGCTAGTCATTAGGCTGTCCCCGCTTCTTTCAGCTAAAACTGAGTGGCTTCTTTAAATACTAATGCTGCTTATTGTTTTTTTCTGAAGGGACATTAAAATGATGTTAAACTTGCCTTGCTGCTTTTCCTAAATGTACTGTTCTGCCCCATTTCTGTTTATCAGGCTTGAATAGCGAGAGCAGACTGGTTTCACTTGCAGGTTCTCACTGATTCTTAGAATCATCTCATGATACTTCTTTCACCCTTTCTAACATTAAAAATAACAATAAGCCTGAAATGTGTCAATGAAGACATTGTTCTCTGTTGTCTCATCAGAGAACTGAGACACAGTTTAGGCCATGATATCACACATAAGGAAATACAGTAATTGATTTGATGGTCTTTTTTGGTCTCCTGATTTTACGAAAATTTTTTCTACATTTTTCATGTGTAAGTCACAGGCATTTTAGTATAATTTTCCACACTTGTATATACTTACTGGGTCTTAAGACTGTTGTTGAATTAGCATGAGAGATATCGATGAAATAGAAATGTGGAACTTGTGCAGGGTATAGAACCAGAAGTGGCACACAAAACTGGTGTAGAAATACTGTATATTTATTTAATGAACTTTTGTTTTGATTCTGATAACATCTTGTAAAAATCAGGGCTAATGCAGTTCTCATGAAATTTTCCACAAATTATCTTGAGGCAAGTAAGGAGTAATTGAGTGTTGAAAAAATGTACTGCAGAAACAGCTCTAGACAAGTACAGTCTATATTACTCAGGAAGTTGTAACATGTAAATACTTAAAGTGCATCTTTGAAATATAATGATACATAAATTCCTAGTCTAAGCATCATCAACACAAGGACATTTATTGGAGTGGGTGGAAACATTTTGGAGATAGGGAGCTTGTTTCTTTTTCTCTTTGTTTCGTTAAAGTGAAATATGGCACTAGAAATGCGATGGGGAGCCGGTCTCAGCTTGGAGAAATCTAGAAAGCCCTCAGCTTTGTCAATGGCCTGTCGATGGTTTTTCCCTGTTGAATCTGGCTGAAAAACAGCTTTGTCTATGGAAAAAACTCAAAGCAAATTTTATTTCTCTATTAGCAGCTGGTAGGTCCTTTGACATTTTAAAGGGAAAGTGTAAAATTGCACTTTCCATTACGAGGACAAAAGAGAAGCGAGATGATCCTGTAAGGAGCCATTCTGTGGAAGCGCTGGTATCTCCAGGCATGGGGAGGGGGGGAGGCGGATCATCCCATCTCCTGCGGCCCAGGTCAGTTCTCTAATGTGGAGTATCTCTGTTGGGAGAGCCAAGCATGGCTGTGTGAGATCGGGAGGTTGGCTGGGGAGGTGGGAAAACATTTTTGATCCTGGTGCATCCAACCGGTGCAGGGGCATCCCCTTCCTTCCCATCCTGCAAAATCCACCCTGGCCTGGGGACACCATTCTCATTTATGTGTTGTTGTTGCTGTTGTCAAAACTGTGACATTCCTGGGAAACATTCAGTTTAACCAACTGTTATTTTTAGATGGAAAATAGCTTTCCTCAAAAATGTTTCCACCTGCTGTGCTGAACACATACTCACTCCTCTGCACAACCCAGTTGTTTTGGAAGGACGGTTCATGGCAGTCATTATTGGTGACACCCTCGCCCTGCTCAGTTATTTTAATTGGGGAAAATAGCAACACAAGACTGAGGGGGCTGTTATGAATTATGTGAGCTCTTCAAGCTGCCACTCACATAAAAATCAGTTACTTTCTAAGCCCTCATCTCTACATAACCTAACCAAAAGATACTCAGATCAGTTATTGCTTAAAAGGGAGACAAAAAGTTATATTAGACTTCTGTGTGAATATTTGCATATATACGCCCATTTGCAAATATAACGCACGTGCACAGAAATAGCAGAGAGGTTTTTAGGCACTGTCAGGGAACCTTTGCTCCTTCCTCAGTGCAACACACTATAGGCTGCAACAGATACACTGGCTTTTGGGGGGTTATTTAGCCACATAAATCACAGCACTGATCTACCATGGCAGTATGCAGCTTTCCATAAGGCAGTCAGAATACCCACATCAGGATCAAGGTTGCCAGCTAATTGAAAAAGAAGTTGTTTGCCAAAAAAATTGGCATTTTGTCTTCAAAATTCTCAGGATTAGTGATGCTGACGATATGTCTGCCAGATTTACAGGAAGAGGAAACTTCCAACACTTGCCTATGGACAAGTGTTTTATAGAGATAAAAAAATGCTTGTTTGATTTCTTTGTAAAAAACGACATAGAGGCATACAAGAAATGATTATCGTATTTTAAAATATCTCTGTATTTGTAACAACAAAAGCCCACTGGTGCCTTGGCTGATCTGACAGAAGCATATCCAGCTAGGAGGGAACTTCCACTGAAAAAAGAGGCTAGGAAAGATGTCCACTTCCATTAGGCACCAGCTTATCAGGAATCTTTTCTCCCACTGGGGCTGAAAGGAGCACCACTGCTTGCAAGCCAGCCTGAAACCCTCACTTTGCACATGGGGTGAACCTCCCGCATCTGCTGCTCCAGAAAGGTGCCCCTGGAGGGGCAAGGAGGGCTGGGAGGCCAAGAGGGGCAATTTAGCCTGCTGTAGGACACTTTTTGCCAAACTGCTTGGTAATTACAGAAAAAACGTTCTGATTCAGTATTTACATCGCAACTGGATTTACCCAGGAAAATGACTTTGGATTCGGTTTGACAAGGTTTGAATTGCAAAACAAGGCTTGCAACTACATTAATTAATCAAGTCAGCCTGCTATCCAAATGACAGCCTGTTTTGCCACAGTGGGACTTCTTTGTTGGTAGACTCGAGTGCCAAAATAAGCAGAAATGATGCACTTATTCTCTAGGGGCAAGTATAGGCCAGTGTGTTTTCAGCTCACCCTTTGAAAGCCTCCTCACAAAATGATACAGGTGTAGGCCCTCTCAGAAGGTCCTTGTAGCTGAGAGGACAGCATGGGAACTCTTTGTGAGAGGACAGCAGACAGCCGTTCCCTCCAGCTGCAGCTCCCCTGCACATGGGAAACCTCTGTTTAGACACAGCACCTGCAGGCTGGCAACGTGGCTCTTCGGCCTTTTCGGAGGCTGGCCAATGAGCCTGAATCACCATAACCTTGGTGATTGCAATCCACGACTGAAACCATAATATGTCTAGAGTGGGGATGTTTGCTCAGGGCTCACGGGTGCTGCCCAGCACTGCCAAAGACCCCTGATGGCTGGACATCGCTCCCCTTTCCTGTGCTGGGACCAGGGAATTGCTCTGGCAGTCATTTCACCCCCATCTGAAGGGCTCAGTGCCTCTTTCCTCCACTACGTTTGGGAATCATGGAATCAGAGAGTCATTTTGATTGGAAAAGACCTTTAAGATCATGGTGTCCAACCATTAACCCAACACTGCCAAGTCCACCACTAAACCATGTCCCTAAGCATCACATCTACACACCTTTTACATACCTCCAGGGATGGTGACTCAACCACTTCCCTGGGCAGCCTGTTGCAGTGCTTGACAACCCTTTCCATGAAGAAATTTGTCCTTATATCCATGCCCATGATATGACAGGTCTGTTCCTGTGCTAGGAAAGCACATAATACTCTCTCCTTACTGTATTATAAGGGAAAGCTGGGGAGCTGGAGCCTGTGAGTGCCCCAATATGAGGTAATGGGGCTCACCTCCACTAAAAAAAATCAGATAACACTACTCTAACATAATAATAAGTCCTTATATAAGCACTTTTGATGTGAGTGTTCACAGACAAGAGAAGGTCTCTGCCAAGGTCCTGAACCCCTTAATTAAAGGAGTAGTCCTGTTAATTTTGTAAGATTACTTGCCTAAATATGTACCACTCCTGTGAAGAAGGGTAAACAAATTAGGCTATGCTAAGCAGATTGACAGGTGAAGAGGCCATTAAAAGATGAAAAGGGATCACAGCGTCTGTTTTGTTTTGAATGAATGTTTGATTATTCTTTACAACGGTAAAGAGTGGAAGACAGTCGCATTTCGTTTTTATCAAAAGTAACCCAACCCTCTCGTAACATTCATTTTAGGAGCCTAAATAAGCCAACTTATGGAAACGTCTTTGATTTGCAACTCTTGTGTTGAGAGTGGTTGCCATAGGTCCCTGGGACACTCTGTCTCTGGAAGGCTTGTGTCCCCCAAGCACACCAGCCTGCTCGCTTTCCTGAGTTCCTCCTCTGGTGCAGATACATCTGAGATTATCTGGGAAGTTTTTCCCACTGAACCCAATGGCCTTCTGGGAGACATTTGTGTCACTTCAGGCTAAGCTGGATAAGCAGCAGCTGGAAAACAAAACCTCCTCCAGACGCATTAGGTGCGCTGGTGGCAATGTAAAATAAAAATCGGAGAGGGAGCACAATAATTTCTATTTAAATCATGGTTGCGGTTCCTCGTAATTTTCTGCCTAAAGGCACATTTCGAAAAAGTTCAGGCAGTATTTTTTTTTCTGCAGGGCCTCAGTGCTGGGTTAGAAATAGAGAAGTCTGCACTCAGCCAGACAGCAGAGTGCCTCCCTACATCCCTACAAATTCTGGCTTTACTTCAGCTGAATGCTAAGTCTGTGGAGATTGGATTTATACATGGTCATTGATGATTGTTCATATAAGCATTTGGCAACAACTGCTAAAAGGTCTGCACTCTGCTTTTTACCTTCATAGAATCATATAATATGTTTGGTTGGAAAAGACCCTTGGGATCATTGAGTCCAACCATCTACCCTACTCTACAAAGTTCTCCCCTACACCATATCCCCCAACACCACATCTAAACAATTCTTAAACACGTCCAGGGATGGTGACTCAACCATCTCCCTGGGCAGCCTATTCCAATGCCCGACCACTATTTCTGCGAAAAATTCTTTCCTGATATTCAGTCTAAACCTACACTGTTGGAGCTTGAAGCCATTCTCTCTTGTTCTGTCACTAATTACCTGTGAGAAGGGACTGCACCAGCCTGTCTACAGTGTCCTTTCAAGTAGTTGTAGAAAGTGATGAGGTCTCCCCTCAGCCTCCTCTTCCTCAAACTAAACAGCCCCAGCTCCTTCAACTGCTCTTCATACTATTTGTTCTCCAGGCTCTTCACCAGCTTCATTGCCCTCCTCTGCACCCAGCACCTCTCTTGTATTGAGGTGCCCAGAACTGGACACAATACTCTAGGTGTGGCCTCACCAGTGCTGAGTACAGGGGGACAATCACCTCCCTACTTCTGCTGGTCACACTATTTCTAATACAAGCCAGGATGCCATTGGCTTTCTTGGCCACCTGGGCACACTGCTGGCTCATATTCAGCTGCTTGTCAATTAGAACCCCCAGGTCTTTTTCTACCAGGCAGCTGCAGCCACACTTCCCCAAGCCTATAGTGGTGCATGGCGCTATTGTGGCCCAAGTGCAGGACCTGGCACTTGGCCTTATTGAAGCTTGTACCCTTAATGTTGGCCCAACGATCCAAACCATCTAAGTCTCTCTGTAGAGCTTCCCTATCCTCATGTGAATCAACACTCCTGCTTAACTTGGTGTTATCTGTGAACTTGCTGATGATACACCCTATGTCCTTATCTAGATCAATACATAGGTGTTCAGAGCTTTCAAGACAGACAGGTCCTACATGCAGATGTCTTTGCCAAAAATCATGCCCTAGCAAAAAAAATTAGTGCTATTTTTAATCCTCCTTCTTGAAATTTTGTCTTTCAGTTCAGTAAAGAGCATGGATATTTCTAGCTGGTGATAGTACAATACCTTTCCTTTATCATCACTGACTGCTCGCAGGCTGTCATCTTCCACCAGAGTCCCACGGTATCACATTTTGAAAGCTAAAATGTTTTTTTGATGAAAAGGGCTTTATAAATATATTTAATAATTTATTCTAATTCAGTGAGAAACAATGTATCAGATCACTTATTTCCCTAAGCTGTGAACCTCAGAACCAACTTCATCAATCATAGAGTATAAGAATATAAGCTTGGGTTTCTAAAGAAGCTGACAAATCAAGCCTACATTAAAGGAAACAAAACATATATTTATCTAAGTTTCTTTCCGCACAATTACTTTCTGTAACTGTTTAGGCTTTTCTTCAGGCACTTCCTCTAGTAGTGAATACTGTCAAGGATGCAATGATAGAGAGGGAGGAACTCTTCCACAGCATATACCAGTGATGCTTTTTACATACAGTAGGCATATCATTTACTGAATGTAGGTTTTTAGATTAAAATATAAATTTGGGTATTTAAGGCACTATAAGTAAAAAGCCCTTCAAGGTAACTAAAAGACTCCCTTTTAATTATAGCTTTATTATCGCAGGTTTATTAAAATAATTCTCAGCAAAATTAATTTTCTTCCAAGGAACAGAACACTGAATTAAAAGTAATTCTGAATCATGTGCCAAGATACCCAGTAGTGGTTAAATTTAATCAGTAAGCATTGCTTCTAATGAGTCCAGTTGCAGAGCTCCCCAGTTAATGGTGGAGTTAGTCTAAATTAAATGCATACTACCAAGGTGGAACTAGTTCTATTAAGACACTTGGTTTTTTAACCTGTTACCACCTAAAGATGCTACATGATGACAAAAATATATCTGTCAGTAAAGACAGGAACTTGATAGCAAAGACTAAGGCATCTGCTTTACTACACGTATCCAAACAGCAGGTAATTTCTCTTAAACTTAAAATCACAAGGTAAAATTTCTTTGCTGCTGGTTTACCCTAACTGATTTTAAAGAAAAAATAATAAAACAAATAAAAAGGAAGAAGTGCTTGAATGAATGAGTCTGACAAACTCATACTAAAAAAATCTTCCTAACTTAACATTAGGAATGTTAAATGGTTTGAGTTGCAAAGCTTGGAAACCAGAGTAAGAGAAACAGAAAATTCAAAAAATGCTATAAGCTTTAAATAAAACATAAAAACATTTTGTGTGTATGTGTGCATGTGGAGGACCATTACACATAAGTCGGTGTTTGATATGTGGCATATAATTACAGGAAGTTTGTAGAAGGTGCCATGATACCTGTCAATTATCAGCAGGCAGAAAATGCAGATAACATACATAATTCATCAGCATACTGCCCTTTGTTGTTAAGCCGACTGATTTAGCTCCGTAACATAACTGCTTATTCAAAACAAGACATTTAAATTCAAATGAAATACTGTTACCTCTTCAAAACGTGTTCAGTTATTATACTGATTCAGATGTATATATATGCATTGCTAAATGTTAGCAAGAAACACTACAACTACACAATTTATATGTGCACACAAATCTGTTGTATTATAAGGAAGAAAGGAGGTGCTATCAATATCAGTCAGCCCTTATATTCTTGCATGAGAGAATCTGCTAGCCAATCATGAATTTTAAGAGAAAACATTTAACAATTATTTTAACGTTCTTATATATTTGTTATTTATTCTACTAGTTCAACACAAATTATTTTAATAATTGCAAATATACTTTAAAATCTATTAAAAAAAAAAAACCAGTGTAGAGGTCAATTCAGCCTGCTTTCTCCTGATATAGCCTTTAGTCAGCTGGATCTTAAACAAAAAAGCTGTCTATCTATATAAGGGCTAGCAGTAAGTACTGATCAGACATTGTGTGGAGGATTTTCATGCTTTCTTCTGAGTGGGAATGCCCCCACTTAACATGAAAAAAGTCAAAGACCAATATCTACACAGATTAAAAAATCCTAATAGAAATACGTAGGTTCTGTAAATGATTAGTATCCATTGCTTGGGTATGAAGAGACAGAGAATAATTCAATGTTTGGAGGGACACAGATCTGAGATACCATGGAAATTTTTGCACAGTATAAGAAAATATAAAGAGGAAAGAAATTAACTGCTTGTATTTACTATATCAGAATATGAGAAGACACATGGTGAAATCAAAAGGATATAAAATAGAAAACTCATCAAGGGAAATGCTCCCAAAGCTTTTGCAGTTGGGAGTTCGCTCCCACAAGGTGAATGGGAGCAAAAAGCTCTTTTGCGCAAGTAGGATTTCTACAAAATTTGATCTGTTATGAGTGAGAAGTGCATCCACACCCATATATAAAGGGAGCTGTGAGTGTTCTCATTGTGCACGAAGGTGCATGCTGCTGTACCAAAGCTGCCACTGTCCGATGGATGCATTCCCCTTACGAGGAGGTTGTCTGCATTTGGGTCTGATTTTGGATAGATAGATGGCAAATGCCTTTCCTTCAGAAGATTATTTTCCTTGGAAGAATAACAAAATCTAGTGAACCAGATGACATGTAGAGATGCATGTTATGGAATTGATCTAAAAAAAGTAAGGTAGAAAACTGGAAAAGAGATCTGTTATCTCCTTCTGGGCTGTAGTTAACCAGAGACACTCCCTGGCAGCTTGGCCTTAGCCTGCAACCCTTTCCAACCAACTTCTGCATGTCCATTATGGCCTTGGATGAGGCCTTGAGCAAGAATAAAATCTCTCACAGCAGAAGGGAGAGATGAGCTCCTATCAGCTCAGCTTAGTAAAATGTTTTGGGTTAAGTTTTCAAAAACACTGTCAATAGGAATGACTAAAGAAGCAGCTACTAATTACATCCCAGTTTACACAGTTTGAAAAAAGGCAGGACAGGCTGCAAAACTAGCACTGTGGGAGGTGTTCGGGCTGAGTCTCCTCCCCACCTCTGGAAATTCCACTGCAGCCCAAGGTGTTTCTCCTTGCTGTTTGGGTTCCGGAGCCAACCAATAACCCAGTGTCTGGGGCATCCTCTGGCTAGACCTGAGGAGAAGTTGCAGGTACTGAATCTTATTTTATTTTTTATCATCCAAACTCATCTCTGACACAAGATGCTGTTTATTTGTTTTAGCAAATGCAAACTTGAATATCCATAATTAAGATCAGGTTTTGGATATGGCGCTTTGGTGAGCTGCAAATAAATTCAAATCAATTTGTCAGCATGTAAAACAATACAAAGTGTTGTCATATTTGTGTCCAACACATAACATACTCTATTTATCTATCCATAGTAAGATTGCAAAGAGTAAGCAGCATATTTTGACACACATGCAGAATAATAATTTCTCATAAATAGGTAAATCTGTACTCAAACACATGTGCTGCATAAACAAAATATTTATTGTACTCGCAAATTATCTGGATACCGTAAATGTTGACTGTACTACTGATTATTTCCCCTGAGTGCACATAAAATAGTGCCAAAGGGCAGAACATTACCAGACTAGTTCAACCACACCTCAGGCTTCCTGCAGGCTCACCGAGACAATTATCTCCATATATTTATTTGTCTTTGTTGGCCTTTCTCTCACCCCTAGTGCTTACTTCACACACAGCCGCTACGTGGGAACAAGGTGGCAGGAACATGAGGAATTTTATAGCTGGAAAGCAGCTGCAGTTTGGGATGGGCAAAGGACATTGTCCCTCTGTAGTAAGATGGAGTTACCCAAATACGTGGACAGTGGTCAAACAGCAGTGAGGGTAAAGACACTGGGAGGTCAAGAAAAGAAAGGAAAAGAGAAGTTTGGGGAGGTTCTTGCTTAAGTTTTGCCACTGATCTATAGACAAGGACACTTTGGCTGCCCTTGATGGTGCTTTATTTGCCTAAGGTCAGCTGAGAAATTTTTTTCATGCTTCTATTTGCACCCCCATAAGCCTTCTGAAGGGTGAATGTGTTCCTTTTGCATGTTCTAGTCTCTGCTGGGTGATGCAGCTACAGCTACTGTCCAAGGCAAATAACCCATGGTCCCCTTAACAAGTCCCATGTTTGTAGTAGAACCTGACACACATTGCCAAAATATCTCTCCCAATTTGGGACTGTAAACACCAAGTTTCTATAGACTGGTGGTTCATAACTCATTCTTGTTTACCGTTTGCAAATAAAATTTCACAATGGAGGAAAAAACAACAATACTTCTGTCCCTGTCCTCCCCTCAACACCACCACCATACTTGGAGGGTTTAGGGCTTAGTACTAAATAGATATAAAGTATTAAACAAAGGGGGTGATGCAGAGACAACATGAAAAAAACAGTCCTAGAGATGCAAAAGATGACCTTTGGATAGCAGGAAAAAAGTTCATCTTCTAAAATCCAGCACTCTGTCATTTATAAATGCTTCTACTCATGCATACCAGGAAAAGTTACTTTTAGGTCTAGATGAATATAAAGTCTTTGCAAGATGTAAAGACAGTCAGACCAGTGACTTCTGAGGAACAAGCTGGAGAAAAAGTTCATTCTTTTTATTGCTGACCTATTAAGGATGATTTCTGAGCATGGACAGAAACTTCACTGAAGTTGTCCCCACTGGGAAGCAGCCATGGAGTATGCCTGAGCAAGGACTGAATGGGTTTATGGGAACAGTGATGTTTATAGTTATGCCCTGTTGTTACCAAAAGACAGAGCACAATTGAATATAAGTTTTAAAGCAACAGGAGAAATTTTGATACTTACAGTACAAACGGTTCTTTATAGGCAAAGCTGCATAACATACTCTAGTCATATAAAAATGATGATTTGTTCTATGTGGAGAGTTAAATCAAGAACTGTAAATAAAAAAGACATTTTCCTCAAATGTATCATGAGAGGCACTTTATTTACAATATCACATTCTGGAATAGGTCAGAAACAATGCTTTTTATTAAAGGTGTTACAAATTCTTACCATATTCTTGATATAAATAGTTGGTATTTGTGCAATCTCATATTCTTTACAAGTTCAAATTGATACAGAACATTTAAGTAATGTTCACATGGCTTGAAGATAAATACAGAAATCAAAATTAACACATATTAAAGTGATCATGGCGAGTGTAATGACATGACTAGCTTCTAGCAGAGACAAACTCATAGGCTTTGCCGAAGAAGCCGTTGGCTTTCGGGTGTCCCAGCAAAGCTGTTGTCAAGGAATATGGCAGTCTCTGTTCAATTCTGATTTTTCAAAAAATACAGGTCACAATCCCAGTCACTTAGGTGCAGGATGAAAGACCTTAATTTTCCAGTAGGCAGTAGTCTGCTGGCAGCTGAGTAACGTGTACTAAGATAGCCAGACTCAGACACATACTAGGCACTTACCATTTTTCAGATTAGTTAAAGCAGCAGCTGTTTTTTATTATAAAGCTTTCAGATGCAGAACCTCAGATCGCATAAATTATCAAATCCATTGAAGTCAACTAGAACTACGATAATTTACACCAGATGAGAATCTAAGCTATCACTGGAGATAGAGCCTCATGACAAGAATCTTAAATGAGAAATGCTGCCTTGTGGATATAGCAAAAAGTCTGGAAAATCATTTGATCTGATTGTGTCAGTCAGCCCATATGTTAAAAGCAAGGTGTGACAGTCTGGGGAAGGCCTGCCAGTTTGTGGATGTGATTTCATTGTAATTTAAAGTGCAGATTAGACTCAGCATTTTGTAGCAGAAATGGGATTATATCTATGGAGCTGAAACCTTCAAAAGTACCTCAGCCAGGAATACTTTCAACCTGGAAGAGCAATTACATTGCTGCTACAAACAACTAATTGTTATCACAGCACTTTGACATAACCCTGGCGTGTATCCCAAAATCTCACCAGAAGTCTGAAAGATTTGGGCTCTTTCAGAAATCTCCTTCAATGCAAAGACAGGAAGCAAAACTGGAGAAAGGGAGGCAGAGAAGCTTTTGCCTCCTTCCTCCACAACCACAGATCAAAATTAGTTTCTTCAGATGCCCATGAGAAAGGGGAAAATGGTGGTGTAGTTGTGCATAGACCAGCAAATGCTGTGCTGCTTTGCCTTGTGCCTTTGTTGCAACACAAACAATAGCATCTGTGGAGGTGTGAGGTAGTAAGCCATCACCTCATGGCAGTTTACTTTGGAGCCTCTGGTCTCAGTGGGAGCTGCCAGACAGAGTCTTTACTATGGAGGGGATACACAGAGTCAACATTAAAGATGATTCTTAAAAGCACGCAATCCACAATTTAGGTTCTCAAGGCATGAACACATAGGGCAATCCACCTGAGAGCTTCAGGCATATGAAGTAAAGCCTACTTAGAAATCCAAAGCTTTGCTTACCTGCAGATTTCTAGAGTAGTTTAAGTATAATCAAACATCTATCTGATACAAAGATGGAGGAGGAAAGAGTGACACATCACGTGTCTCAATGAGTGGTGACCAGTGAAAGCCCAAAGAACGTGCAAGGTAGTCCGATGAGAATGTGAAAGATAAAAGCTACCCTTAAAAGAGAATAATGAGTCTCCTCAGTAGTAAAATACTGTTTGGGGACTTAGTGAGAAACTGGCTTCATCTGAACAGAGGCTAAGCCCTGGAGATACTGATACCAAAGCAGCAATTAGCACAGTTCCCTCCTCGCCAGTGCTGCAATGACAAGATGACCAGTGCTACCTACTACTTCCACAACACTACCGTGCCTCTTCCTTCCCATGATTTATTGAGATCACACAATTTATTGGCTTCTTCAACATGTGACAGGAAAACACAGGGTCTTTTGTGATGCCTTTTTTATTTAGAAAAAACACATACTTTTCTTATCACCATCAAAATAATTAAAGAAATTGGGAGATTCATATAGGATACCAAGGCCAACTCTGCACCAAGGCTGTTAAGAAGGATTGCTATCAGGTATAAGGTTTCAGCTTGGAGGAAGCTTATCAGAAAAAAATCAGATGATCAGTCATAAAGAAAAATGAGTGGCAAGAAGATACAAATATTCAATTCTTGGTAGGGACTACTTGGAATACTGATCTCATTCAAACATGCTCCCCAACTTATTTTAAATATCTTATGTAATTATATTCTGTTTTCAAGTTCTTGTCACTGCACAGAGGTCCCTTTTGTACAAGTTCATATTCAGGTCGAGTTCAGAGAGGCTTCATAGCCATTAGAGACACGACATTGTCCTTCTGCCAATGTGGTTTTGCCCCAAGCTGCAAGAAGGCTGAAGAAGCCATTGTAAGGGATGTCTGCATTTTTTCTTACTTGCAGAAAGGAAGTTTTCAGCCAAGCAAAGATACAATTTTAGTTTTCTGTGCACAAAAAGGGAATCAGTTTGCTGTAAATAACGATAAGTTAATGTTACTAATATTTGTGCACTTTTTATTTGAAGGACTAAGCATCACTTTACAAACAAAAGCCCAAACACAAGTTGAAAGTTTTGGACAACCTGAAAAATCAAGTGTCAATATGGACATACCCTGAGTCCATTTAAAATCATACAGGCATACAAGAGTTAATACATGAGCTAAGACTCTTAATTCAAAACAGTATTCCACCTTCTGTGTATGAATGCAAGCTTGTATAGTAGCACAGAATCACTAAATACACCATTAACTCAGAAGACTGTTGCTCAGGAACTAGAATAAACAAGGAAAGATTCCTAAAAATCCATGTGTGGCTGCCTATCTTCTGTGTACATCTTTAGAACAGGCTTTTATGCAGTCTGGATCCCTTGCCACACTATACCATTTACAGATTATTATCTCCTTTATGAAATCGCTGCAGCTGTGCTGAACCTCCAATACAAAGGTTAGCATCCACAGCCAAAAAACTGGATCATGAAGTAAGCCCATTGTAGAGCTGAATGAAGAACCAAAACCACCTTGGTCCTCATCAGAGATAAGGCTAGAACATCCGCTGATGTCTTTTGTCATAGAAACCCCTGAGATTCCTTGAACTACTACTGCTGAGTTCAGCTAGAACATGTCTTCTAAGAAAGACCTCTCTTGAGGTTAAAACTTCTAGAGATAGAAAACCTATTATAATATTCATTAAACTGTTCCAATGGTTAACTGCTCATTATTTGGGGAAAATTGTGCCCCTTGGTTCTAGTCTGATTTTTTTCAGCTTCAACATCCAGCAACTGGATTCTGTTATGTTTCTGTCAGCTAGATGTAGCCAGGTATTAAGTTTCCATTTCATTGCAGATACTTTTGGACTGCAGTCAATACACTTCTCTGTTTGATAAACCAAACAAAAAAACCTCCTTGTATCACATCAAATGAATCACTGATTTTTCTGGCTCTTCTCTCAACCTTTTCTGTCTACCAACAGAATCCTAATCTGGACAAAGAAAATTTGAGCAAAAATTGTTTCTGTGTCAAACACAGAACTAGTATTGTCTTTGTAGTACTCAGAAATTTCTCTTTGTAGAGCCAAGAGTTACATGAGTCATTGTGATCAAAACACCATATTTAAGAGTTCATTCATTGTTAATTTCCTTGACAAATCTCTCACACCTCTTCATTCCTTTTCCAAATCCCCAAATAGAAACTTGTTAAAAGAAGAAAAACTCCAACCAGCATTTTCAGTTCTTCTTAGGTCCAGTAAACATAAATTTCTGAAGATGAAACAGGCAAGAGTAGCATTAACTTTACCATAACATGACTGATGATTAGACTATGGGAATTTCTGCAGACATGGTTTTATTCCTTTATTTGCTGCTGATGTCACCAAGCTGTGTGGATGCCATCCAGAGGGACCCTGACTAGCTTGAGAGGTGGGCCCATGCAAACCGCGTGAAGTTCAACAAGGCCAAGTACAAGGTCCTGCACCTGGATCATGGCAATCCCAAGCACAAATACAGACTGGATGGAGAATGGATTGAGAACAGCCCTGAGGAGGACTTGGGGGTGTTAGTTGATGAGAACTCAACAAGAGCTGGCAATATACACTTTCAGCCCAGAAAGCCAACTGCATCCTGGGCTGCATCAAAAGAAGCGTGGCCAGCAGGCCAGCAGAGGCCTCGCCCCTCTGCTCCACTCTGGTGAGACCACATCTGCAGTACTGAATACAGCTCTGGGCCCCCAACATAAGAAGGACATGGACCTGTTAGAGCAGGTCCAGAGGAGGGCGAGGTTAGAGGGGTGGAGCACCTCTCTTATGGAGACAGGTTGAGAGAGTTGGGGTTGTTCAGCCTTGAGAAGAGAAGACTCCAGGGAGATCTTATAGTTGCCTTCCAGTACCTAAAGGGGGCCTATAAAAAGCTGGAGAAGGACTTTTTACAAGGGCACGTAGAGACAGGACAAGGGGCAACACTTTTAAGCTAAAGAGGGTGGATTTAGATTAAATGTTAGGAAAAAATTCTTCACTGTGAGGGTGGTGAGACACAGGGAAGCTGTGGATGCCCCATCCCTGAAGGTATTCAAGGCCAGGCTGGATGTGGCTTTGAGCAACCTGCTCTAGTGGGAGGTGTCCCTGCCCATAGAAAGGTAGGTGGAACTAGATGATCTTTGAATGATCTTTGAAGTCCCTTCCAACAGCTGTGCCCATAGAATTGTTCAGAAATGATCTGGAGCAATTTTGTAGAGCTCTAACTCTTGACACCAGTGAAGTTGGGAGAGACAAAGAAAAATGAGTGCACAGAAAGAGTAAGACATAGTTTTTTGTGGAGCCCCACTGATTTTAAGGCTGCCTTGTGTAAATTGAGCCAGCTGGAGAGCTAAAATACCTCCTGTCTAGGGGTTGTCTTCACAGGATAAAAGCATGATCTGTAAATTTGCTGATGACCAGATGATAGTGTAGTCTTGAACACATACATACATGTGCAAAGGCCATGCAAGGCAGAGAAAGGGTAACAGAAGTAGTGATGCATCTATGGTATTAAGACATGTTTAAAAAGACCTGCTAAAGATTCAAAAATAGAGTAAATCTGTAACACAAGGATGTTTTAGCACTACTATGAGATACCAAATAAAATTGTGTAAGCATGTAACATAACTGAACACTATAGAGATGATCAGAGCCATGATATATACATAGAAGTCCAGGAAAACAAATTGGAGGCTTAGACTCCCCTAAGACAAAAGGCTGTGTTTGGTACATAACTTTATTTTGAGAATACCTTGCTCAGCTGACCATCAGTGGCTCCAAATTTGGGTGTCTTCTCCATTCTTGGGTTCTGGTATTTGGCAGGCAGGTAAACAGGGCAGTTTGCTTCCCCTGTTCATAGATGTACTGCTTAATAGTTAGTCAGAAAACACTTGTCTGCTTGCACTCAACTTATTAAATAGAGTCATCTGAACCGCATCAATGACTTGTCTTTGTGACTTATTACACCCCCAATCTTTTTGGGTCACTTATTATTAATAATTCTGTATAATCTCTCATTTAACATAAAGCAAACACTAAACGCATGGCGAAAAGCAATTCCTAAAACAGCCCTAATATGAATATACTCACTCTGTTAGCACCCTCAATTTACTATTTTGTTTTTGGCAGGCAGTTAACCAATATTCTACTAATGAATAGGTCATAATTATTAAATTAGCATGTCATATAAAAAGTGTCATATAGTGGTAAGTCAAAACCAAAACTTCTTCAAGTTTTGAAGAAGTCTAAGTATTACACAAACACTATTGTTATATAAACACTGTATTTTTTATCAAGTGGGTTGTTTAATAAAACTATGGTCAGATCTGTTTTCCATATACCAACAAACATTAGCTTTATTACCTTCCTTTAACAGATTACCTATCAGTTATACATTTTTTGCCTAGATGGATATTACCCAGTAATCGTCTGGATTGTCTTCTTTTACTCTTTTTATTGCCAGTACTTTAAACTTCATCAAGCCCTCTGGATTATCTTTCCCAGCTTCAAATTTACTGAAAACAAACAGATTGCTGTTTGATCAGTTTGAAAGCAAACACTGAATTAAAGTTATCTGAATGTGTTACTTTAAACCTAGCTTTGATGGCTAACACGCTCCCGAGTCACTGCTGGAATAAGATGTGTTTTCTCACCTTGCAAAGCGATAGAAGTTTGGGGTTTACCTGTATGCTTCAAACAGAGAAAAAAAAAAAAAAGTAATTATTCAGACTTTTGTGTTTACTAGCAACATTTCTATAGATCCATATGATTCTTAGGACTAACACAACCCTCCCTTAATGAACCACTTCTAGCCACGAGGGCAGCAAGGGAAATGAATGATGCTGTGTTCTTGCAGATGTAAGTGCCATTTTCAGCAATGACTCATGGGAAGTAGTAACTCTACATAAAATATTCCATCAGACTGGCTGATGTGTTATCCCAAGATGGTATGTTGAGGCAATAAAGAGCGGTCACTGTTCTGAGCATCTGTTGAAAGGGCAGTCAGCTTAAAATCTAGCCAACTTTCAAAAGTTAGTTATAAGCAGTTCTACATGTTCCTACACATCTCCTAAACGTCTTGTGAAGCGTACTTACAGAAGCACATCTTTCCTGCTATGCCACAGATGCACACCAAAGAAGAAACTGACTTAAACAAAAACAGTGAAGTTAACCACAAGCAAAAGTGCAGGCAGAGTAACCAGGGAATTATTTTTGTTCAGCGTTACTTGCAACAGCTGGTATGACTCAGTGAGGAAGGTGTAGTTAGGTTGACTCTGCTCCTTTCAGAAAGAAGTGACCTGTAGACAGACGTGAAGCAGCAAGCTATTATTCAATCCACCTTCACTCTGTCAGACCATAACTTCCCATATAAAAGACTTCTGCAAGAACATCACAACATGCAACAACAAAAAGTATTTACCAGACTAAGTTTTAATCAACGGTTTATATCTGGGACAGCAGAGGACTAACTCAAATTTAGAGTTTCCTTCTATATTGTCCTCCTTTTTCCCATTTACCCCACACTGTTTTTCCTTTATATGCAGACAGTAGAACCTTCATTTTGTCTAGGAATTGCCATTCTTAATTTCTCTTCCAAGTAAATTTGGAAAAAAGATTTTAACTATCTTTGGACTGCAGTTGAGCATAAAAGCCTAGCAATATTTGTATTTTTTAAGTATACTTCACATAAAATTATGGTTGTTATAGGGTTAGTCAGAATCACCACTGGATATTAGTATTTATAGCATTATGCTGCTAAGGCAAGATCTACACAAATGATACCACAAATATTTTTGCTGAAATCAGTGTAAACCAAAGTAGTAAATGTTGCATAATCTTCACTCTGCAGATGCTGAAGTGTATTCTTATCCGGACTGTAATCTGAAAGATGATTTTTCAGTTCTCAGGCTACTTTCAAGCAGTTCTCTTCTGAATGCTAATTTCAATCTCGTGTTGGCAGATCCATACCTAACACAAAGGGGAAAAAGGATACTAGGACAAGAATTAGCAGGGCTCTTTCAGAGGGCTTTAAACTAGATTTGAAGGGGGATGGGGTTGGAACAAAGGATACTAAAGTGCCCATGAGTAGTGAGCCAGTGCTAGTTGGTAAAGGTGCAAGTAAAGCCTTACAGACTATTGCAGCAGTTGATGTGGGAGAGAAAGACACGTGTAGCAGTGAAGACACGAGGTCTAATGATAAGATGGTAACTGTAGTAATGTCTGCACATGGACAGGTGGGAATTAATGCTTG
>BJBW01005991.1:34488-76530 GCA_004320125.1 Scolopax mira | reverse complement strand
GTCGTTCTGGTTGGTCGATTCGGTCAAAACCACGACACTTGGTTAGAAAACAGGCAACCTCAGTTTTGCAGTGTTTACTGTAGCCGGCTCCTGAGATAGATCAGAGAGACAAGACTAATTTCTTTTGCCTGTATCTACCACATAACCAGAACCAGGCTGAGAAAAGCTTGTGGGAATTTCCAAACTCAGACTGTTGCCCTAGGAGAAGTGTTGGAGTTTACCTACCTCTTCAGTGGCAGCCTTTTTAGCAAGCTGAGTTGAAATCAAGGGCCTTAATCTGCAAAGAAGGAAAAGAAAAAATGGTGAATGTTAGAAAAGTTCCACCACGCACAAGGGTTTGACACAGAGCATTCACTCTCCAAACAGTGAAAGGGTTTTGCTACAGTTTGCTACTGTAAAATAGCAACTACTATTTTAAAGATGTAAGATAAAGAGTGGAGAACCACAGACTCCCCAGTAATTAATACACATGTTCCTTTGTGTCTGTCCCACTTCAGGAAAATAAGAAACAATGTCTGTCAGCAAGCAGAGCAGCAAAATCTCATCTCAAGTCTGCAGCCCCACCTCAGCCTGAAGGTCTTTGAAATAGGTGGGTTTGTCACATATTACAAAAGTCAAAAGACTCGACTGATTTTTTGAAAGAGTGCAGAGATGTCAAAAATGAGCCACACTGAATTACCAGCACCGCTCCGCAACTGCTTCCCCATGTTTGATGATATATAGAGGATACCAGTGACATATACACCCAGGATATCTTAATCATCACAGAAAAAATTCTAACCTTCAGCTACAGACTTCATCATCAGAAACAAGGGAACCCTGCACACTTGAATGAGACCCTGCACAGCTTGAATGAGAAATGACAGAACAGGAATGTAAACATTTTTTAAAATCCCGCATTAGATATGAAAAAGACCTGTATGTTTTGGGAAAAAAGATGGGCCAGTATTACTTTACAGCTAAGGGTTATATATTGTTCTTCTCCAAAAACATTTCATAGCCTGTTGTTCCTTTACTGCCACGAAGGCTGTTCTCAATCCATCACTTAGTGTTGCTTTCTGGTGCTCTCCTCCTCCTCGAGATGTATCTAGTCATGAAGAGGACGACTTGCTTTCTACTGAAACACTGCTCAGACAGCTCCTCAAGTATGTCTTTTAACTAAGTCTAGGCAAACAACTTAATGAATACCAATTTATGTCTCCAGAGATACAGTCTTTTATGACAAGCAGTACCTTTCTTCTCATTTTTCTACTAGTCATTCCTCTCTGTTAACACACGAATATTGGTTGTTTTCCTACTTATTTATTTATTTCAAATAATCAACAGGAGAAAAAAAGACCACAAAGAATGAGCAGGGGAGACTCAGATCATTATCTCTGATGGAGAAGACTATTAAAATACAAGATACTGTCTAAACTCCAAAAAGGTTCAGAAATTGGTCATCTCTGAAATGCTCTGCAAAACCCAAAGGCATTTTGGCAACCAAAGTTGTCCAAGATGCCTCCTTACAGTAGATCTAAACCAAAAGAAGCCAGGGGAATGCTTCAGGAGTTGTACTGCTGAAGGATTGGGAACACATCATTCTGCTACAGGTACTTCTTGTCACTTTTCATAATTATCAAAAATGTCAAGAAATAGATACTCTTGACCCACATAAACTATTACTTACTAATTCTGTCGGGCTTATGGACTTAGAATGTATTTGAAGGCATGGGTGCACTCCTCCCTCAGTGTCTGGCCATTTTCTTTCCTTTATCTAACCTGAATTGCAGAGTTTTCACAGAACCATAGAATAGTTTGGGTTGGAAGGGACCTTTAAAGGTCATCTAGTCCAACCCCCCTGCCATGAGCAGGGACATCTTCAACTAGATCAGGTTGCTCAAATTCCCATCCAACCTGATCTTGAATGTTTCCAGGGATGAGGCATCTATCATCTCTTTGGACAACCCGTTCCAGTGTTTCACCACCCTCAGCACAAAATAATCTTCTTCATTATTTCCTAAGATTTGAGACTACCTACTTACTGTCTATCAGTGTTTTCCAAAAGCCAACCTGTTAAGATGGTTGCAAACATAGGGATGCAGCAATGTCAAAAGGTTATATATCTGAAGGATGCTAATAACCAAACAGGTTTTCATTGACATGACTGAAAAAAACCTCAAAAACCCAACAGGGGTAAGAAATGAAGGACTTTTATTTTAAACCAGTGATTACTGCTATTAACACTGTACCAAAGATAGCACCTATTTCCTCCTGCTACCAAAAGGCATCAGACCTCCCTGGAGCACCCTGAAATCCTTCCTCCCCCCAATTAACATCAAGCTGTTGAGTAAGACTCACAAGGTAATCAGAAACTGCTGACATTTCTTTTCGAGCAAATTATTCATGTGCTCACACAGTGAAGAAAACAATCACAGCTATAGGAAGCAAAGAGTAAACATTCCAGTTCAATTTTAATTAAAAAGGTCCCCTAACAAAAATAAAAAGATTTACGCTTATGAAAAGCCTATTTGCAAACTTCAGTGCTAAATCCAAGAGTCCTTCTCTACCATTTTTCAGCAGTGAGTGATTCTCACACCCGAACTGAAATTAAAGCTGTATTTCTGTTCCATGATAATTGCCCAGGAAGCATACGTCTTTATTTTGTTACTGGAAATACAGTGCTGCCATTCAATTTGGGCAATATGGTTTTTCCCTCTCAGCATCCTATCTAACGCATCCAAAATCAGCAGGTGGGATTCTGCTCCTGCTCTGGCTGTTGGGATCATTCACCATGGGGGCTGAAGAGCCCAGCTCACCGGGTCTTGGTACCTCCAAACGCTAGCGATGAAAACTGGAAAATGGTAAAACCATCACAAAGAGAGAGAGAAAAAAAAAACTTATTTCCCACACCCTGGCACCAAAATAATGTCTTTGATTAAAATGACATGAAAGTTATAAATATATAAGAAGAGAAGTGAATTTCTCTCCCCTTGGCTCTCTGTATGCCTATGGAGAACCCCACTATTACTGTATAAAACCATTTTGGAAGGTTTTATAGTGGGGTTTTGTTTTGTTTCTTAAATACCCCCATGTCCTGACCTCCTTAAACCAGAGCAGCTGCTGCCACACCAGCCATATGGAACAATAATTTACTGGCTGCCATGGCTACAGATACGGGCTCCTTCTGCTGTCTGGCTGCACCACAGAGGGTGGAAAAAAGTGCCTTCCTGGAAGAGCATGACTGCTTTTGAGGCTGGGAGAGATCGGAATATTAATGATCAAAAATACAGCTTGGAAAAAACGCAAGTGATTAAAGCATCTTATCCAATTTTTAATGTGCATTAATCAAGCTCATCTGTAAAAGGCCATCAAGAAGCACACACACACACACACACACACACAGAGTGTGTGAAAAATCCTGTTTGAATTCAGGGTTGCCAAGTTCCATAAATAACAATAATATGCTGCACTAAGATACAACCCCGGATATGCCAAAACACCAAGAGCCTCTATCAAAAAAGCAGCGTTGTAAGTGGTCTTGCTCAGTGTTTTGACAGTTGTGCACTATTTGTGATGTTTTCTAGTTTGGGTGACTTTCATTACGAACTTTGCAAATTAATACAGTACCTTGTGGGAGGGAGTAACAAAACAAGCCACTTTCTGAAAAGCAAAGGGATTCGTACAAAGGGAAAAAAAAAAAAAAGATTTCACAATTTCACACAGCCCCAAGTGTTATATCCACATTCCAAACCACTTCAGAAATTATGCAGATGTACAAACGCTCCCATCAGCTGACACACGTCGCACTGGAAGGAGAGAATCTTGATATGTTTCCATCACTAATGGCACGGTACATAGGATCAGAGGCTGCTCCCTGATGAATCTGCTCCACTCTCAGTTGAGATGAGCACAATAACATCTAGTTTTGTCCTCCAACTTAAACAATTTAAAAGAAGATTCAACATAATAGCTCTTGACGGGGCTGGAGATCACACAGACTGAACTTTCAAAGTGAGCAAATTCTCTGAAAAACAAGCTGTCTTTGACAAACAACTGGGTTTTTTTTTTTGTTTGCTTATAATAACAAGAGATTACACAGCACAGCACATAAGCAGAGAGAGCAGTGCCAAGGCAATAAAGCCACCTCCCTTGCATCCCACTGTTCGCCCACAAAAAGGTTTATGATACCATAACAATCTCCTCACCGTAATCCTGCATGTAATTTGGAAACTCAACCCAAAGCTCTGGTTCTTACTGAATTTTAATTTATTCCATACAAGTAGGGAACATCTTATTGCTACTTACCACCCATCCTCGTTTTATATGTGGACGATCCCAGAATATACGATGGAAGGAGGAGATACCACAGAGCCCACCACAGCCACAAGCCTGCAGTGTAATTATGCAGGGCATCTAAGACAAATGCCCATAAAACATATATATATATATATATATATAAATATATAAAAATAACTGTACCACAGGCCTTTCATATGTATGCCACTTCAGTGACAGAAAAAGCTATTGAGAAACAATTTGGTCATGTTCTCCAAGCTGGCTGAGATCCTCCTTCCACCTGAGGCCAGATGGTTTTGCCTCAGGAGGTCAGTTTACCAGATATCTGCGTGAGAAGGAAATTAATATAAATGTTTACCCCAGCTACAAGTGCCCTTTAATTAGGTACTGTCAATGTTATCCTTACCGGAAAGCTGGGAATTACCTCTCCGCAAGGGTTTAATGCTGTTCTTGGAAACACAACAGCATCAGGAGATACCAACCCACTCTTCTGCCATTAGGTCAGGACAAGGAGGTGACCCTCCCAGACTGGGACCACTACTCTTTTCCAGAGGGCAAAACAGAGACTGCAATCGTGGCAGTGACCCTGGAGCATTTGGGGTTTTTGCATCCAGCTGGGGTCCCACTGCCTCCTACATCTTTTTCTGGCTGAGCGCTGGGTGCTCACAAGAGCCGTTCCCTCCCATAGAAAGGAAACTGAGGCACATGACCAAGGCCATGGCTGGTTGTGACACTAACGAACAGCTGCCTGATGTCCTGAGGACAAGGCTGAAGTGCAAGGGTGCACCGTGGCACACCAAAAGAAGTCTAGATACAACCACAGATGACATCACACTCTGTAAAAAGACAAAACACCTCAGATGCTCACAACTTGAAAACCACATGTGAGGCAGGCAGCTATTTTTGGCTTTCTGAAGGCCAGGCTGACCAGTTTTTTGCCCAGCCCATCTCACCATCAGTGTAAAAGCTCCAGCAAGTTCCCCTGAACCACCCTCCCCAGTGACAGGGCTGCAGAGACCCCAACTAATGCCCAAAAGACACCAACTGAAGGGCACGTCCACACTGCAATGAGCTCAGCTCACTCCGGTGCTGCCATATGCACCAATGTGACTGACAGAGGAACAAGCAGGGTCTGAACCCTGATAGATCACAGAATGACACAGAATCACAGAATCTTCATGGTTGGAAGAGACCTTTGAGATCATCAAGTGCAAACACAGGAAAAAAACCCAAAAACACAAAACCCGAACAAAAAAACCCCACCACAAGCCAACAACCTCGGTCACTAGAGCATGCCCTGAAGTGCCATGTCTATACGTTTCTTAAATACCTTCAGGGATGGGGACTTCACCACCTCCCTGGGCAGGCCGTTCCAGTGCCTGAGCACCCTCTCAATAAAGGAATTCTTCCTCATATCTCATCTAAACCTCCTCTGCCCCAACTTCAGACCATTTCCTCTGCTCCTGTCATTATTCCCTTGGGAGAAGAGGCCAACCCCCACCTCACTACACCCTCCTTTCAGGGAATTGTAGAGGGCAAGGAGGTCTCCCCTCAGCCTCTTCCATACTACACATGCCCAGTTCCCTCAGTCTCTCCTATGACTTGTTCTCCAGAACAGAAAAAAAAAAAAAAAAAAAGCAAAGATGTATTGTGACCTAAACACCTATTTCAGGCTTTTCAGAGAGGGCCAGAGACCGTGATATCTGACTTAAATAACCCAACTTAGAGCGGGCAGTATTTTTTTGCGTAGCTACAGCACTCATTCCTCCATTAGATGCTGTGAAGTAGCAACTGGCTGTCCTTTCCACCAATGAAACCAAAAGATTTTCAACAGCAAAAATAAAAAGAATGAAATCTAAGGCCACCTTATTGGGACCAGATGAAATTATGCTACCGCAGCAAAACAATCTCTGCAGATATCTGTTCTAAAGGAAATTGCTGCAGACCATGGGAAATTACAATTGCTCCAGGACAAGAAAGGATGACTGATCTAATATTTCTGGTCGACACTCCTTCTTCCTGGGTTTGTCAATAAAGATACTGATGAGCTCATCCCTCCACAGGTCAAAAAAATATTAGTTGAAAATACGATATTCCTTTCACCATGGAAATTTTTCCAGATGAAATGATGACAGCAAGGCAAATCTGCACCTTGCTGGGAAAAGCTACTTAAAATAAGGAAGCTATGAAGCATTTTAATGAAGGTAAATGAGTAATCATGATGGTCTCAGCTAAGGAAGTCTAATGCCAATGTCACTTTTTAAAAACACGGGCGTGAGACAACTCATGTGGTGACAATCCAAATATGCCTAACTATCTTGCAGTGCAGTCTTTCAAATGGTAACAGTGCAAAATGCATCTGTTACGGCAGAAAGCACCATTAATAACAGCTAAGCCAAATATAAATAATTTTTAAATCATGCGTTGAACTATAGTAGCAAAAATGAAATTACAAAAATTAAATGAACACATTATGATGTCAACAGAAGGATTATGCTATTGAAATGATCTCAGCAGTAGCACTGCTGTCTGTTTCTGGTGCAAATATATTCTTCTAAGACTCAGACAACGAAGACTAGAGGTATTTGCTTTTGGACAGGTGTTTTGATCAATCTCAACCTTACAAAAACAGCTAATAAGGCAAAAGATGAAAAGAAAAGCATTTTAGTAGTCTGCAGACTGAGAACAATCTACTGTGATCTTCCCCATTGACATTACAAGGACAAAAATCATGTGAGGCAAAATACCATCTCACCTTTTCCACCACCTCTGATAGCATACACAACGGTGTAAATGAAGTTTCTCTCATCCGATTATGCAGCCAAAACTAACATTTCAAAATCCAGGTAACTTTAGATTCATACAAGTAATCCATCAAGGAGTAGAGATGGATTACAGATTTTTCTCCCCCCTTGTGTCTGGTCTATTATACATTAAAGAACAATTTCACTGCCAGCCATCTGGAAATCAATGTATTCCAAGCTTTATTTTATGATTACCAACATTCCCCTTCGTAACTCATTTCTAATTATAAGCAATAAATCATTCCTTCTTGCTTGTAATTTATAACAGCCAATTAAGGCAAACCTCTTATTTAAATAGCAAATCTAGCTTTAAAACATCACATATTTTGAGGTATGCAGAGAGCATCTAATCAAGCAGACGAATGGTGGAGCGATGATTTAATGTGGCTTTTGCAGCCACTGAGGAGGCAAATGTGTAAGAACCCGCTCTCCCCTGTGCTCCGGGTGCACCAGAACTTTTCAAAACCAAAAACACAGGTCTCATCTGTCTGATTTAATACAGAAGAGGTTGGCACATAGTGATACGTGAGCCGGGACACACCTCAGGAAAGTCTGGTATTGAGGTTTCCCTTCACTGTATCAGGAAAAGAAGTTGCAGGCTAGTAAGAAGTTCTGGAGGTTTTCTAATTTAATTTTAGGAGAGGATCAGGCAGAACAAAGAAGTGAGACAGTCTGCAAAAGAAAGGTGTCATCAAATACATCTGGATTATTCCAGTCTTTGATGGTGGCTTCCTACGGCAACTCTTACCAACAGAAGAATAGCAAAGAAAAGTAGTAGAGGATGTCAGAGGAGACCAAACAGGGTGGGTCCAAAAGCATTGGCAAGGACACAGAGGAGTTTTTACTTATATTTGTTCTTCAGTGTAGGTCTGAGTAACAGGCATGTGTGTGCAAACACGAGAGAGGTTTCTTATAAATAGCTCTGCTGGGATTTGTCCATTAGGAAAAAAAAACCCTCACTCTTGTCAGAAAAGTATTTGATACAATTTTGGATACAGAATTTATTACATGAGAAACTGATCTCAGGAATGTGGTAGTGGTTCCCACTGAGATTTTATTCGGTCATCACACAGCTCGAGTCTGTTTCAGCTTCACATCATGTCATCTGGTAAGCGTAAGAATCAAGGGAACTGGATTTGGAAAAAATCCATCACAACTGACCTAAATCTGATCTGACCTGAATAATCAAACTAATACCAAATTCAAAAGTGGCTAGACAGAAGCAAGGAGAGGGAATTCATAAGCTGCAGGAGTTCTCTCATGAGTTTCCTTTCCTCAGCCATACATGAAGGTTACGTACCCCACTTTTTTTCTTCCCAAAGAGTGGTGCTGATGGAGGCTTTGTGATCATCCCCTTCTACCAAAGGTGTCAAAAGCCACGTCTATGAGCACTGCAGCCTCCACTGCATTCCCATGCCTTTTCAGACACCACTCGTTCCTGAGAGAGCAGCACTTGGAAGGCTGGAATGGAAGATAGCAAGTAGGGAAGAAAATCCAAAGGGAACACCTTGGAAGGGCAGTGGAGACCATGTCGGTCCCATCTTGGCCAGCATGGTGCTTGGCATGTGGTGCTACGACAACCACTGAGGTAATGCCATGTTAGAGCCACAGCCATGCCAGCCCACCTTGCAGCAAACACATGACCAAGTCTCCATGGATGCATCATTGTTTATGTGCACCAGGTAGTGACGTGCTCAACGAAAAGTTTCACCACTTTCAACACTCCCTATCTTCTTTTTCCGAGAGATTGGAGTATTATTTATTATGTCTTCTTAAAACACAAAACTCAAAGACATCTGGTTTACTCTCTCAGCAGCGAGAGCAAAACACTCAGAAGAAAACTCAAAAATCGCTGCCTTGGTGTCGGTGAAACTTGGGCAATATATCTGGCAAAAGCTTTGGATGAGGATGCGTCAGAAAACGCCCATACAAAACTGTAAAGGGAGGGAGAAACAGACACCAAAGCCTATAAATTTCATTTTGAAAATGAGGCGTCATTCCTATTATACTTGTGGATGTATATCTTCCCCACATAAAGTTTTAAAAGCTTTATATAAACTATATTTCTAAGCAAACTTGTAATTACCTAGGAGCAGGCTTGGCTCTAATTATAACTTGTAGAGACGCAGATTATGAAAATACTTAGTTAATAACCATAGCAATGCTCTCTTGATGGCTCAAGTCAGGTTGGCACGTGATTGCTATGTAACCAACCCAGCACTTTCTCTCTTGTGTAAACTGGGCTCCCTAACAGAGCCTGTAGGACCAGTCTGTCAGGTCATCCTCCCAGTGCTACTATACAGGGTATGCCAGGCTTCCCGGCCACGTATGCTGTGACGTTCTGTACCCCAGCATCTGGCTTCCCTGTTCCTTACCAGTACATTGTGGGATATCTGTTCTCACCTCATCATGAGATGCTGACACCACAGGGACTAAGGAACCTGATAGAGCAAACTGAAATCGTGCCATTTCTGCAACAGAACACAGAATCATATGGAAGCGACCTCTGGAGATCATCTAGTCCAACCCTCCCTGCCAAAGCAGGGTCACCCACAGCAGGTCCCACAGGAATGTGTCCAGGTAGGTTTGGAATGTCTCCAGGGAAGGAGACTCCACCACCTCCCTGGGCAGCCTCTGCCAGGGCTCTGTCACCCTCACAGGAAAGAAGTTCCTCCTCGTGTTTAGGTGGAACTTCTAGTATTCAAGTTTGTGCCCATTTCCTCTTGTCCTGTCCCT
Source organism: Scolopax mira (assembly GCA_004320125.1). Lineage (NCBI taxonomy): Eukaryota > Metazoa > Chordata > Aves > Charadriiformes > Scolopacidae > Scolopax > Scolopax mira. Next base: position 66,712 of record BJBW01005991.1, on the reverse strand, counting down.
GGGGACCACTTAAAAAAGACCAGCCTCATCTTCTTGACACCTTCCTTTGAAGTATTTATAAGCACTGACCAGATCCACCCTCAGTCTTCTCTTCTCCAGACTAAAAAGCCCCAAGTCCTCAGCCTCTCCTTGTAAGGGAGATGCTCCAGGCCCCTGAACATCTCCTATCCCCTCTCCAGCAGTTCCATCCTTCTGGAACTGGAGAGCCTAGAACTGGACCAAGTGCTCCAGATGGAGTCTCACCAGGGCAGAGCAGAGGGACAGGATAACTGCTCTCGACCTGCTGGTCACACTCTTCCTGATGCACTCCAGATCAGACTGCGTCCAGTGCATGAATCAGCCAGATGTTAGCATCCACTGTGAAGATGTAGACATCAATCTGTAGAGTTAAAATAAAGTTGATCCCACCTCCCATCACAAAAAGACAACAGGATGCTCTGCTAGGAGAATACCCCTCCAAGCCAATGCTCCTGTAAACCTGCAAGTTCATACAGGTCTCTCACAACTTCTCATCCAACTTCTACTGACATAAGAAAGGTGCAGAAAGTAAAGCTGTACTCTAAGCTTGGAAGCTGCTCGTATGGCAATCCCTATTTGGCTATAAACACGCATGGATAATGAAGTGCAAAAATGGTACAAATCACTGGGAAAACGGGCACATATCATCTAATATGAACAGAAGTTAAACGGTGCATTGCTACACACGATAGGCTCACACAAACTGTTGTGTGCCAACAAATCACTGAATCGGGTCGCAGAAGCCTTTCACGTTATAAAAAGCCAATCTCCTTCGCAATGCATTTGGTGTGTAAAATGAGTGTAAAAATGCAGCCACGCTTTCCTATGGAAAGAATATTCCAAATGGAAATGTTAGGAAGGGAAACAAAATTAATTACTGGTTTAAAATCTGTGTACAGTACGTGCAACTCCTTCCAAAAAAAGGTGGACACTGCTTCTGATGAGCAGACAGCACCATCTTCTCCTGTGTCTTGTGTAAGCTCCATGTTGCACATCCATAATTAAACTAGGTTAGCTATGGTAGGGGATCCTACACCTACAGCAGACATATTTAATAGCAGTTTGCTTTAACACAGCTTAATGCTAGTGTTAACAGAGGCAAATTAACTAATAGAACCCCCATTCTAACTGCAGAAACCCCCTTCTCTTGCTGCCCACAGCCGCCTGCATGGGGCAGCTCTGCTTGGGGCCACCAGTCCCTAATTTGGCTCAGTCAAAACAAGCCAGGTCAGCCTAAGGAGACCTTTGCTAACTATTATCCTTTGAAATTGTTGTGAGTTTTCAAAATGGGTCAAAAGGGCGTTTGCAAAAGCAGGTCAGTGGGCAGATCTGAGGGACGGTGAGAAGCGGCTGAGTTCAGCTGGGAAGATGTTGCCCAGACCTTGGCTTGCAGCCCACCCAGCTGGCTCCTGATGTCCCCTCCCCACCTGGATGGCTGGAAGGCTGACCCCAATCTTGAAACATTCAGATAGCTAAAACATCTGTAACTGGATGCTCCTCATCAGAGCAAAACACAGCAAAACTCATGTGACAAGAGAGCAGTTTAAAAGTCCTCACTCCACCTCATTACTTTTTTTTACCCATCCCTTCCAAGGAATTGTGGCCCCTGGTGCTTAATTCTTCGGCCATCAAAAATCCAGCTTCTGAGAAAGACCAGCCAAGCAAGCGATTCCTGTGGCTGAACAACGTCCTTTCCTCCACTTCACTGGGAGCTACAGGAGAGGTGTTGAAAAGAAAATTACTGCAGCTATAAGGCTCCATGTGAAAATTGCTTGTGCACATCCTCAACTTTGTGTACATGAAAATATTGAAGAGCTGTAAGGGCTGCGGTCGCCTTTCAGTGCTGCCTTGGACACGTACAGCTAGGGATGAAGTCAGGCCACCTGAGAAGGAGCCACACACACACACACACACACACTGTGCAAGCTACATTCCTATCACCATTATTAAGATATGGACTGTGAACAGTAAGAGGAGTTCAACTGACCGTGAAATGTGCAAATATTATAGATATAGATATAAATAGATACTTACACCCTGTCTTATTTATACAAAATTCCTCCTTCCTGTCCTATCATTCATCCTGTGTCCCCACATTTTTGACACGCAACAGATTTTAGGATAACTCTAGGGAGAACGGTAAAATATGAAACAAACACTATTCATCTCAAGTAAATCCCTACTTCTTTCTTTGTACCTAGGGGAGCTTGCCCTCGAACCCCATCATGAAATTGCAAGTGTATTGAAGACAGTGAATTCCCACTGTAGTTTAAAACCTTCTAAATACTAACCCATGTTTGAAGATCATTTAAAAAAATCTGCTTAATCTTCTTTGGAAATTCATTTTGAACTAAAATACTCCCAGAAAATTAACCGATATTCCCATGTGACCTGAGCTACTCAAATTGCTGAGAAGTATTGTGAGACTCGGTATGTTGGGACCCTTTCTAGGCTTTGTGCCCCACCAAAGCGAAGGGGCTCCCTGCCGAACACAAAGAGGAGGCTGTTTGGGCTGAAGTCACAAACTTCAAAGACCAGTAACACAAAAATTTGCCAACTCACTTGGCCATTCAAACAAATGTCAACCGAAACAAAAGCACACCAAGGGAAGTTGTTACCGAAGGCTGCGGTGGGAAAATAATGCAAATTCGTTATCGATGATCAACTTAGTTTTAACCGAGTCTAAGGAGCAACTTGGCTTTTATTCTTTTTTACCACCACGCTCGTTTTTGCTGTCTAACTTTGAAAAGGCATTTTTGAAGCATCAGTTAAGGAAAAAAACCTCTCAATAAAAAAAAAACCAAACCAACAAAACAACAGTGACACTCACCCCCCTTTTTTCAAAAACTGTTAGACATGAATGCATGAAGTTTAGATTTTTATATTCTGTACTTGGTCAAAATATGCAGCAAATGCCTACGAAGTGCTTGGCCCCAGCGAGACAACAGTCTGCACAGACTCACTTGGAATATATGTCTGCCTTTCAGCTGTTTAATCACCACACACTGTATTTCCTTTAGCAGCACTGCAGCATCATTCCAGTTTGCCTTAGGTTTTTTGTTGGTTTTTTTTTTGTGTCTACAAAGTATCGTGGGAACATCAATACTTGGCAACCTAACACTAGAGGTTTCAGCATGACACCACAGATCTCTATGCTACTTTGCTCCGTAAAATGTTACAGCAAAATAAATAGACACATAAAATAGGTTTTGGGTTTTTATGCAATGTAAGTGCTGTATGGTAATGTAAACACTTTTCACTGTGCATAGTTTTACGGAAAAAGCTCTTCAGAGTAAACTGCTTTAAAGGAACTGAATCAAATTTAAACACTAGTGCACAAATAGACTTACATTTGGAAAGTAGTTTGGTAGCAATTTATGACCCTTTGACATGAACTTTTCCAGTTATTCTTAGAGCAAGAATGTATTTGTTCAGAAGTGTAAGGTTTTGTCTGGCCTCAAGGGGGAAATTACAGCTCAAGCTCCTCTTACCTCTAGGAGTCCGAGTGTTGATAACTTGTTTGAAAATCTTAAAAAATGAAGAAGAAAGCAGCACAAGCCTCTGATTTCTTCATAAACAAAATCCACGCTTCCACCATACACAAAGGTGCTAAAACCAATTACCAATAATAGCAAAAGCTGATCCACTTGGTACCAAACTTATCAACTGCCTCTGTATCTTCCCACTGAATTATGATATCCGTGTAAGCAATCCAAACATTCACATTCCCCATCCGTCTGACAGGACAGAAGTGATAAAATATACTTCAGGAACATAGGAGCATAGGAGCAATGTGGTAGCTTTACCAAATGGCAGCACCATGCTGAGAGCTCTGGAGCAGACTCCTCTCATCTCTTGACAGACAAAAGAAATAGACGGAGAAGTCATTGAGGGAGCACTGCCCCAGCCATCGCATCCTGGGCTCCTGGCCCATCGGTCCTCCTGGTGGCACAACAAGAGTCATTGGCAAAACCACATTGGAACAGCCCTCTCTCATCCCTGCCACGCCTCCATGGTCCCCATCAACAGCTGAGAGTATGTAATGCACGTTAGCTCAGAGACAAAATTATGCCTACAGGGTGTTACAGTTCCCAGGAAGCTCAGGAGCTTGGTATCACCAAAGCCCTTCCTGGAGGCACCACCTAAACGATTTGCTCAAAATGATGCAGGAGATGCCAGGCTGACCCACTGAACCTGGCTCCATCCTCCTCTCATCTTCCAGTATTCAAAAGAGGACTCCGTTAGACTCTCCCCAGCTTTAGCACCAGCACAACAGACCCAACCAAAGCTGACTGCTCCCAAGCACCGATATTCACCTTGGCCACTAAGCAAGTCCAGGTGTGCGCTCTTTCGCACAACCAGCATTTTTGCTGGTCAACTTTTGCTTTCCTTCCATGTGGACACTTCAACACCTCAGTTTAAATAAGATGACGCACAAGACTCCCCCATTTTACAAAGGATTAACAAAATGGTAAGTTGAGTAGGTGTCTTTAGGAGCAAGAGCTAAAAACTCTAACTCCTTGACTCTAACATGTCAAACTGCAACATAAAATTGGCTTCAGTTCTGACACAAATAGCATTCTGACATGAATAGCAAGCCTCACGTTTATTAGAAGCAGATGAAACAAGTCCAAATTCTTTTTGAATAGCAGAACTACTGAAGAGACCTGGTAGAGTTTAGCACAGCGGGAGTTTTAATTGTCTATCACCATGCGTTTAAACACTTGAGGACTTTGCAATAAATGCTAAATTCAATTCACCATCAAAAGACAAAATCCATGTTCTATCTGCCAAAACCTTTAGCAGCCTAAACAGAAAATGTCAAAATTGATTTTCAGCAAGGGTACAGAAATAAAAAACAACATTTTAAAGTCTTCAGGGAATAGAGAGATAGACAGATAAACAGTGTGACAGACGGATAGATTTATTGCTATAGGTAATTTCTTAGTCCTCCTAAGCAAAAATCATGCTTCAAATGGATTGATACAGCTAAACAGATTAAGAAAAAAACCCAGCTAATGAGTAATTTTATTTTTAAATTATCTAGAAGTCAGAACCATCAGCCTAGAGGTATAAAATCGGGGTATAAAGAGGTATAATTTTTTTTTTTTTTTTCCTAAAGCACTACTGTATTATTTGCATTAAGGTTAAAGAGCATCTCTTCCCTTGACTGGTGTCAGACGTAATAAACCAAAAACATTTGAAAAGAGAGAGAAAACCCACCCTGAGCTGCAAAACAGCAAAAGCGCTGGTTTGGAGGCTCTTTTACTCCCTCTCCATTTCTTTGACAAAGTCATAAATTACCTTCAGGCTCACTTCAGACCCACAGAACTGCTGTTTGGGGGTGAGTCTGCAGAGCACCCCAAAATCCTAAGCCCCCTCACACCTCGGCTGGCTCCAGCTCTCACCGGCCAGGAGATGCACGTTCTGTGGGAGAAGGCAGAGCTGGTGCACTCTCAGATTCTCTCTTCCCTCTAAATTTAGCAGGATTTCTAAAACTCCCGTTTTAAAGGGTGCAGCGAAATAGAGAGAGAAGGAAAGGCAAGACAGTGTATGTCACCTCTCAAGGTTGAGTGCAAGCATTTACCAATACCATACTGGCAAGCAGCGGTGGGTGCTGAGATGACAAGCTGCATGCTGTGCTCACAGACAGGCTTCCACGTTTAAAAGGACTGAGAAATAACCAACTTTATAATATCACTATAAAGGAATTAATGTGAATATTAGGACCAGGAGTTTGAATAATCAGGCTCTGCAAAATGCAGTCCTACTAAGCAAGCTTAGTAACTACCCCTCTGCTCTGCTCTGGTGTGACCCCACCTGGAGCACTGTGTCCAGCTCTGGAGTCCTCAGCACAGGAAGGACATGGACCTGGTGGAACGGGTCCAGCAGAGGGCCATGAAGATGCTCAGAGGGATGGAGCACCTCTCCTATGAAGACAGGCTGAGAGCTGGGGTTGTTCAGCCTGGAGAAGAAGAGGCTCCAGGGAGACCTTAGAGCAGCCTTCCAATATCTGAAGGGGCTACAAGACAGCTGGGGAGGGACTCTTTGTCAGGGAGTGTAGGGACAGAACAAGGGGTTTTAAATTGGAAGAGAGGAGATTGAGATGCGGTACAAGGAAGAAATTCTTTGCTGTGAGGGTGGTGAGACACTGAAACAGGTTGCCCAGAGAAGCTGTGGATGCCCCACAGCTGGCCAAGGCCAGGCTGGATGGGGCTTTGAGCCTCCTGGTCTGGTGGGAGCTGTCCCTGCCCAGGGCAGGAGGGTTGGAACTCCATGATCTTTAAGGTCCCTTCCAACTCTAACCATTCTATGATTCTGTGATATTAAGCTGAACCACTTTCAAAATTACCAAGTAACCTGTTTTCATATAACCTTTTTGACACGAAAGCCTGACTTGCATCCAGGATCACAGTAAATCAAACCTTAGTTCCCCTTTCTGCTTGCAACACTAAAAAAATAAAATATGGTGAAAACAACCATTCCTGCTTCAAACGGCAAAACGTCCATGAGAATGGCAACTGGAGTGGGGCAATACTTTGCTGAAGATTTGTTTCTTTAAGATTAAACCCACTTTAACAGGGTCAACAGAAGGAATGGTGGAGAGAGGTGAAGACAAGTCCCATTTGCACTGGGGGCTGCTGCAGCTCCCAGGCATTTCAACCCCACCACAGCCTGGAGCTTTTGGCTGCCTCCCACCCCAAGGAGCCTGTGGCAGGTAAACTCCTGCAGGAGAAACAAAGCAGCCCTGATTACTTCTTTTAAGATGTTTTCAAACCCTACTGCGCTTCAGCTTGTCTTATTAGTTGAAAAAAAGTCTGAGGGTGCTGATCCCTACGCAAGGAGATGAAACTGGGCCAGCCCAGCATCCTCCTCTTGCCCATTACTGACTGGAATATGCAGCACCCTATGGTTTGACCTGGTTTAAGATCACCTCTAGCTATAGAGGACCCACAGGAGTGAGTAAATGCTTCACCATCACCATTTATCTTTTTCTTCAAGTCTATGAGTGCCTTAAGGAACAAATTCAGACTTCATCTGATCAGATACAACTCCAAAAAGAGACAGAGATCTTCTCATGTCACCTCAGTATTTGGCCTTCAGCCTGTATTTTGACCATGCCGTCTTCAAACATGGCACTTCAACCTTACTGCCACCGAGACTTTCCTTCTGCAGTCCCACTGAAATTAGCCTTTTCCTTGGGTGCAGCCTAATTCTGCCAAGCCACATGCTGCTGTTTCCCTCATCCACACTCCAAACGCTCGCAGGCTCTCATCCCCAGACTACAGACAGACATCCAGCATTTCCTCCAGACCATCACCACTCTGTTGCTGGAATCACCCTAACGACTCTAATTGTCTCATCCCCAGCAGGGAATGGTTCTCCAAGACAGGCCTAACCCACTTCTCGAAAGCGTGGCCCACATTGGTCCTTTTGTAGAGCCTCCTATCTAATTTGCCGTCCACTATCTCTCTATCTCTTCCAGCCTTATGGCTTTTACAGCTACTGCTCCCGTGTATGTCTGCATTTCAGATTATATTTCTTTGGATGCATTAGCCTGGGTTTTTTCCAAGATGCTCTTTTTTATTTCCTGCTCTCAGATGTATTTTTTTTTTCTTTCTTTCTTTTTTCTTAGGGCCCTGCTTTGCATGGCTGTTTTCAGTCTTCTTTGCTGTATGACTCATTTTACTGTCTCCTGCAGATGTCATTAGCACAGTTCTCCATCTCATTATGAAGCAGGACTGGATTTCACACATTGTTCGAGCTTCCCATGAAATAATTTCTTGCGAGTTAGCCCCATTCTCACTGTTTGCTTGGGCAGCCATGGGATTCCTCGAAAGGAAAGATCTTGGGGTAAGAGAATCTGCCTGAAGAGCCCCAAGTTTCCTGAAGTGCTACAAGGAAAATGCTAATGGTGTATTGAGAAGCAGGGTACGTTAACACCATTAACTCCTGGAAGATTGTAGGTTGGTTTTTTCCCATGACCTGTTTTGTTAGGTATTTGAAGGTAACTCCTGCCAGGAACAGATGGTGTTCAAGCAGACAACTGGCAAGGGATGTAGAAGAGTGCACTGAGATGGTGGTGTGCGTTAAGTCTGGCCAGTTATCCAAAAAAACCTGGTATGAATACAACAGCAGCTGCCAGAAGGCATGGTTTCTGTAAGAAAACATAATAAATAGGACAAATAAACCTGTAGGTGAGGAAACTCAAGAAACTTGGTGAGGGAGGGACAGTGCCTTGTCTATCAGCAGTTCTGGTTTTGAGTCATTTGTATCAAACAGTCTACAGATGGTGGGACGTGAGTAACACTTTGACACCGTACAAAAGAATATGATAACATCACAGATGTGATGGCACAATTAAAACAGCTGACAAGAGAAGCCTTTTTTGAGAAACACATAAAAACAAACAAATCTTAATCCTCTGCAAAAATGCCTTCAAAGTGGCTGAATAAAACTGCTTCCAAATTTTTACCCCAATATTATTCTACTTAACACCGGAAAAAAAAAAAGATAACATAGGAGACCTTCAAATGCATTACACTATACATTATGTATGTGTTTCAGATAACCCCTGCTAACTGTCCAAAAACATTTCATTTTCAGAAGTTGCACACTCCTCAAGCATAAACATTACTAATGTGAAAGATAAAACCAGAAGGGATCCGTCTCCTTTCTAATGCTAAATATTGCACAAGCAGCTACCATCTATGTAATCTTAATGCTGACTCAACACAATTTCCAAAATTGAATACAAAATTGAGAATAAATTGTTAGGAGATTACTCTTCAATAGAACTATTGCCAGTAATCTCCTAATAAGACCCGTCACTTTGACCTTCATGAGTATTTTTTTTAACACCTTCACTTGCTGCATTGGTTGTGTGAGCCGAAGTGTGATGAGGAGCCCGTTTAGGAAGAAGTCCCTTGGGCATTACGCCTCGACAAACCACAAGCTCGAAACATCCATGGAATCAGTTTGAAATATTTATGGCCACCACCAAGGTCAAGACCTGGAGATCCTGGACTTCAGAAATCTATCATGCTCTGAGAAATGGAAACATTTCTTTCCAATTTCCAACACCCACCCCCCCCCCCAAAAAAAGTAGGTTTAACAAAGACTTCAAAGCATTGTTTTAAGAAAACCCTGCAGATACAGGGAAACTCATATGTTTTCTCTGTCCACAACCCACCTCTCTGCACCACACGGATGAGATTAATTTTTATAATGTCCGTCCCCTATAAAATCTAAATGTAAGTGGTCTTAACCACAAGATTTCTAAGATTTCACGCCTTTATTTGGAATTACTGTATTTGCAGGGAGCAGAGGATGCTGCAGGTGGGGGAGCATTACAATTCCTAGTGCCAAACACTGCAGCAGAGAAGCCCCATAAAGCTGTTTAACAAAGATAGCCCTGATGCACTATTAGTCACCAGGGAACAGTAGGGCCAGTGCAGCTGCTGCACTTCAGATTGTGATGTAATTCATGGTCCTATTGCAAGAGTTCCACTAATGTCCTGAGGTTTGATCACCCCTTGCATGTCAGCTCTGTGCATATATCTACCATCAGACATATACACCACCCCTCATTTTGGAGCACCACAATTAAATTAAAATTAATTTTCTGCCCCTTAAGCATCCCTCCTTGGTACATGATGACCTTGGTAAGGGTATGCCATGGTTAAATGTTTTTGATGATGATATGACATCTTCATCATTTGGTAATTCAGGGAAAGTACTAGTTTTCTTTCTGAAGGTACCAGCTTGAAAATAGTTGCCTGCTCTCTTCTTCCCACTTTAACAGCAACATGTTCCTTCTCATTCTAACCAACAACTGAAGGCTACAATATGACACTTGCACAACTACTCAATAAAAGTTTGTTGCGATAAAGGCAATAATTAAAAACCATTAAAAACAAGTCACAGGCTGACCCAGCATCAGTCTCAACCCTCGCAGGCAATGAGAACCGTCACTAAAAGTGACAATTTTCTGGCTCATCAGGACACTGGCAAAAAAAAGGCCCCAAGAAATCTTGTAATGTTTTTAACAAGATCCTGGTCTCTTTCACAAGTGAGGTTTTCAACTGCCAGATGGTTGATAGGAATGCTAATGGAAAGAGTTGAAGCTGAAATAAATCTGCCACTTCTAATCAATCACAGAGAATCCCTGTGTTATGACAGGGATTGTTATGACAAACTCCCTTTGGTTTCGCTACAAACAAAGTTGGTAAAACGCATCACACCGATGTATTCATTGCCAATATTGGACAATTTTAACTGGCAATTTTGAGGGTTAAAATTATTTTTTCCCTAGCAATGCTCGTATTTCAGATTCACTCTGAAAAATTGTTCAAAAGAACAGCAGCTCAATGTTAGAAGCTACTTAGACAGTAGCTCAGTTGGGAAAAAAACAAGGCCACCAATCCTCCCCCCAAACAGCTACATGCCTCGCACCAGAAAACTCATTTCTGCTTGCAGGAAAGGCTCATGGAGGAGAGCTGGGGCTCTTGCTCCAGGAGAGGAAGGGAACAACCACGGGAAAGAAGATGGCAATCAGTAAGAAGCTAGACTTTGCTAGTCCCACTGCTCATGGTATAGGTTGCCACATTTTTAACAGAGGCTTCCAAATCCAGCCTTGGTGAGTACTGTTATCTTTTTGCTCTCACTGACTGTCATCCATGCATGTTTTGCAATATAATTACAAAAACAAGACTCTATGATTAGGCTAAGGAAATCTAATATTTTCCCAAATTAGAGGCAATATGGCATTCAGTTGCTTGAAAGAAAGAAAGAAAGAAAGAATAAATGACAAAAGTTACTACAGCACAAGAGCAAGCGAGTCATTTCAAATCCATTTATGGAGACACAGGAAATTATAATTAGGCCAAACTTCATAATTCATCTATCAGTACTGCAATAAGCCCATGCTTCTCCCTCCTTGCCAAATCACAGACTCCCAGTATGTAACTTACAAAGACCAGAAGTCACCGCAAAAAAAAGCTTTCAAGCTGGTTTTGCAACTTGCAGTGGGCAAAATCATGCTGGTGCAGACAGCCCTTTGCCTTCCTCACCTTTCATCACCTTCATCATCTCATCAAAGTGAGATGACATCTTTGTAACCCTGAGCATCAGTCCCATTTTGCTTGTGGTTTTTTTGCATCCATCCAGGATCAGAGGAACAGGATCACCAGAACAGCATGACCACCCTTTGGTATCATTCTGAAAGAATATTGAACTGAGTGTGCACACAGAGAACACAGCGGATCCACTTTATGAAATAATGAATGCCAGGATAACTATCCCAAAATCTTCAAAATTTAAAACCAGCAATTTTTGTTCCAGTAATAATACTCTGAAAGATAATAGGTTAGAGTTATAATAGACTGCTGCAGCATCATAGATTAGTCTCATGGTAGTGATCTTCAAGAGACCAAATGGCAGATATGTGAATGTTCCCTACAGTTTTAATCAGTGAGCACCCTTCCAAGTTTTGGAATTATTTTTTCTCCATTTTTCCCTTTAATCTTTTTTGTGTGTGCGTGTTTTGAAGTTCAAAGGAAAACAAAACCAACACAGCTATTTTTCCTTTTCACACAAAATATAAGACTCTTTTTCTAGATTTTGAGAAAGACTGTAGTCAAAACAGCATGTAAGAGCCTCAGATAGACAGAAAGACAATAAATAATACCAAAATACACTTGATAAGAGCTAAAGAAAAGTAAGATCATTAAAAACAAGGGTGATGCCCATCCTAAAAATTATCTCATGAAAGAAAAGAAAGGCAAATATTTGCATCAATAAACAGCATGTTTAGTAACTTATTAGGGAAGCTGAAGCACAAATTTGGCAAAAATTCAGATGTTCTTAAGTAGATTGTTTTGTCATTCCAAAAGCATGCACAAAGCCTAAGAACATCCATTCAGTAAACGACCTGCCTCGTTAGGGACTGGCAATTCTTGCAATTCTTGGTGATGCCTGCACAAATACCAATATACACATTGCTCCATAATGAACCAAAGTCCACCAAGGTCAGTGGGACAAAATCTAGCCCTGGGTATGCTACAGTACAGAAAATTTTAAGGTGAACCATTTATAGAAGACTTGGGTTATTGGAATAACTTACCCAAAGCATTCCCTACCTCATCTGAAAAAATGAAAATTGACATTTTTAAAGCCACCTTTAAAAACTTGAATATTAGTGCTTCTGCAGCTCCTGGTTTTGACCCTTTGGTTATGGTGGTAAACAGAGAGTGTTTAAATCATTTCAGATTTACCCTATTAAGTGACTCTAAACTGGCAGTGGGACAGATATCTCTGGAGCTGTAATGTGGAGCATGGCACGTAGGCAAGAGGAGCTCTGCTGCTGAGAGAGCTTTAGTAAAAGATTGAGTCTTCCAATAAAAGCTGGAAAATGATAGAATCATAGAATCCTGTGGGGTTGGAAGGGACCTCTGGAGATCATCTAGTCCAACCCCCCGCCAGAGCGGGTCTACCTAGAGCAGGTTGCACAGGTACGTGTCCAGGCACTTTTTGAATGTCTCCAGAGAAGGAGGCTTCACCAGCCAGCCTATCCCAGTGCTCTGACACCTTCACAGGAAAGAAGTTCCTCCTCATGTTTAGGTGGAGCTTCTCAGATTGAAGTCTGTGCCCATTTCCTCTTGTCCTGTCCCTGGGCACCACTGAAAAAAGACCAGCCCCATTCTCCTGACACACTCCCTTGAAGTATTTATAAGCATTGATCAGATCCCCCCTAAGTCTTCTCTTCTCCAGACTAAAAAGACCCAAGTCCCTCAACCTTTCCTCACAGGAGAGATGCTTCAGGCCCTTAATTATTTTGGGGCCCTTTGCTGTACCCTCTCCAGCAGTTCCCTGTCCTTATTGAACTGGGGAGCCCAAAACTGGACCCAGTGCTCCAGATGGAGCCTCCCCAGGGCAGAGCAGAGGGGCAGGATGACCTCCCTCAACCTGCTGGTCACACTCTTCCTGATATGCCCCCCAGGATGCCATTGACCTTCTTGGCCACAAGGGCACATTTTAGGTTCATGGTCATCCTGTCATCCACCAGGACTCCCAGCTCTTACTCCTCAGAGCTGCTCTCCAGCAGGTCAGCCCCCAGCCTGTCCTGGTGCAGGGGGTTATTTTTCCCCAGGTGCAGCACCCTGCACTTGCCTTTGTTAAATTTCACTATGTTTCTCTTGGAAAATCTTGACCACTGCTTATTATTACTCGAATCTAGAGCCTAATATGGATACCCTCAGCTCCACTATGTCCCCTGCAGTGTACACCCAGCACAGGCAACAGCAGCACAAACATCAGCTCTTAAAACTGTGACCTGTAGAGAGGGAGGGTATTAAAGGCCTTGATTACTGTAATAGAAAAAAAGTCATAGCTATTTAATTTGCTTTAAAATGGGTTTTAAAATGAAAGCAGCAGATATTGAAATTGAAAAGAGAGGGAAAGTAATTTAGACAAAAATGCATCTGTTGTTGCGACTGGCCTCTCACAAATTCTCTGAAAAAACCACCTTAAATCTGGACTTGCCCAAATTGCAAATCCTATCAGCAAATGTTGAACCTTAATTTTTCTAGTGTCTGGTCTTCACCAAAAAGCGAACATATCACTGTGCTTAATATCTGTGAGCTACTGAAGGATCAACAAAACTATGAATATAGACTATGCTGCAAGCCCACTCAGCACCTTGGATCTCAGGATTTCCTACTGCTTGATAATTTAAGACCTCCTTATGTTTTAAGGAGTAATTTTAAATTGCGACCCAAATCTAATAGAAAACTACAGCTAACTTACAGAAAACTGGATCTTAGAGACGTTCTCTGCCTATTCTCCCAATGAGATAAAAGCAAATACATAAAACCTGATTTTTCCTCCAGCAACTACTTAAAGAATGTTTTCTGTAAAACTTGTTTTTATATATATATAAAAATATATAAAAATAAACCCAGAACCTAAGATTACCATTTACAGAAAGACAAACTTGTAATGTGATTTAATTACTTTCATGTTCTGTGCAGTTAAACAAAAGAGGAGTTATTTATTCACTCCTGGATAAAATACAGGAAGCGCCTGAAAAAAAATCCAACAAAACCACAACAAACCAGCAAATCTTTCAAACAAGTTTGGGCAAATGAATCCTGGAATCGGGTTTCCCATCCATCACACTGGGAGCTGAGCACTTTTTTCCCAAGGCAAGAGAGAGGCATCTGGGGTCAGCAAAGGTCAGCGAGATGAGGTTAATTTTTACAGAAACTTTTCCCTGCCAACCAAGACCTCTCCAGCTCCTCAGTCACTTGCTAATAAGTTACTTTGCATTATACAAAATTCATGATTTTTTTACGGCCAACATATACCCCACTTTACATTGGACTCGGGTCACTAGCAGCAAAAAACCCCAAACCCCAGTGGTTTTAAATCCTTAGTTGCCCTTTCTTTGTCTTTTCTTCCCTTCATGCTCCCCCTCCCTCTGTGCTGTTTTGTTTTTGTTTTTTTAAATAATAAAGAATTAATTATTTCATGGTTTTAGAGTTGATGAATCAGTATTTAGGTTTATTTTCATGAAATGTATGACACAGTCTATCTAAGCCATACAAGATTCATGTATGTAATTCAGTTAAACCAAATAATTTCTTTACCCCAATACTTTCCTGTGGAAAAAGGAACAAGAATACCTTTAGAAATAACAGGAAAATGAAAATATGGATGCACAGATACAAAGCAGTTCTGTTCCAACAGGGATTTAAGGAAATCCAAGGTTTATGTACTCTGAACATTTCCCATGATGAGATTGAAGCTTTTTCAGCATGCTTCTCTCTTATACTGCTGGAGTATATGTATTCCAATATCAAAAATAAAAATATGTTACATAAAATCTGACAGTAAGGTCCAATAATTTTTCATATTCCAGCTTGCCCAAAGGTCAAAATCACATTTGGACTGGACCGGGCTACAGGCATAGAAAGCTCTTATTTCACCACAGTGTTTAGAAGATTTGAAGAGGTGGGGGCAAAAGTGGCATCATAAATGAAGACATGAGCAAAAAGTGGTTCTTTCGTGCTGCCATGGTCACTGAGAGCCATCAATGATCCTAATCTCCTGGACACTGTCCAGAGGAGGAGAAGGAGGAGGAGAGACCCCAGAAGGTACAGCCTGATGTAGGAATACCCAGAGAAATCCCACAGGATACATCCATCAGTGACATGACCAACCTGAACTTCTCTCCAACCCATCTTGCTCCACAAACAACCCATACAAAGGGCTTCATTTTTGTTCTTCTCTGTTCCCATAATTTTTTTTTTCTATAATATTTCAAAAGGCGTGAATAAAGTGCAAACATGTTTAAGATGTGCTAGATTTTGCCTATCATTTTTTTAAGCCAATATTGCTCGCATGCAGATCATTTGGGAGGAAACAGAAAAAGAACAGTCATCTAAACCACCTTCATCTAAGTAGCACATTTAGGCACATAATTAACCCTTAAAGTGCCTTACTAAAGCAGAAATTGGAAGGGCCTGTCTCTGCCTCCAGGAGCGAGGCGGCAGGCAATGCTCACTGGGTATCTGGGTTTACTTATGCCTTGTAATAACCAGTCATATGCTTTAACCCACCCTGATTTCTGCCTTGTTTCTCTTCATCTAATCATCTGATTCATTGTTGACTTTAGTCTCCATTATTAATTCATCAGGTGGCTGATTGATTCAACTGTGGCTTTGATCTGATGATTGTCTTCAGCAACAATAGTTTTAGTTAGGACTCCAAATTATATTGCTTCTTTATTGCTGTATGATAAAATCCGTGCAGAACTGTACAAAGCCATTTTTCTGTTAAAACTACCATGTCCCCACTCTAGACAGGCAAAGATAACCTTACAAAATAAATATGCCAGGCACTTCATTCTGCCTCCTAATGTGTATGCATGTCCTTCATACTTCAGATCTCAAAACAGATTAAATATGTTGATAACTTCTTAAAAGAACACTATCCTGTAAAGTAGCGTATATTTCTTTCACATAAATACCACATCTAAATCCATTTTGGAATAAAGAGACAACAGACTATTAAATACATGGCCAACACTGACATTCTGTACGGGACCTGAGAGCCCTCTCAATATCTAAGCATCTTCCAGCACTCCAATTCAGCAAGGTTGCACTCAACCCTGAATATCAACACAGATTTCAAATCTTCAGCATCGTATCCTTTCCCTGCCAGTTATCGCAGTCCTGCTTGAATGGAAAGATTTCAAATTGTCTCATGTTTGACAGCTGCTGAGCCAGGCGATGCCTTGAAAGGGCACTTAGGGTGAGAGGTTCTCCCCTTGCATGTGCACTTGGCGATGGACTGCAGGTCCCGAGGTCCATACGTGCCATCCCCTACTCTGAACCTTCCCATCATACCTCTGTAGCAGCACAAGTTTCGTTTCAAGTGTAAAACCACGGGGAGAGAGCAAAATATATGTAAAATGTATGTAAAAGCCAGTGATTTCCTCCCTTCTTTCTGGGTCACAAAGAAGGGAGGTCATTCTTCCCCTCTACTCTGCATTGGGGAGGCCACAACTGGAATATCGCATCCAGTTCTCGGCTTCCCAGTTCAAGAAGGATAGGGAACTACTGGAGAGAGTCCAGCATAGGGCAACAAAGAGGATTAAGGGATTGGAGCATCTCCCTGATGATGCTCCAATGGTTTAGCAGAGCTGGGGCTCTTTAGCCTGGAGAAGAGAAGGCTGAGAGGAGATCTTATTAACGCTTCCAAATATCTAAAGGGTGGGTTGAAGGAGGATGGAGCCAGACTCTTTCCAGTGGTTCCCAGGGACAGGACAAGGGGCACCAGGCACAAGCTGGACCATGGGAAGTTCCACCCAAATTTGAGGAAAACTTCTTTCTGGTGAGGGTGGCAGAGCCCTGGAAGAGGCTGCCCAGGGAGGGTGTGGAGTCCCCTTCTCTGGAGACCTTCAAGGCCCACCTTGATGGAGTCAAGTGATGTGCTCTGGGCAACCCTGCTTTGGCAGGGGAGTTCGACTGGATGATCTCTAGAGGTCCCTTCCAACTGTTGACAATTCTGTGATTCCGTGATGAAGCCTGTATGACAGAAGGAGATGGGCTGCCCTAGAGCAGGTGGGGAGGTTACCTTGGTTCCTGCGTACCATAAACGTGGCAATGGGTTTGTTCAATCTAACACCATGTTGCGTTGGAGGAAGGGGAAAATGCTGAGCAGGAATTTCTGACTCACAATAAACTAGAAATTCAACAACGTGAAGAAAAAGTTAAATTTGCCACATGTATCTTCCAAGACCACATTTAGAAGTTATCTCAGTATGTTTCATCCCGTATTTAGTAACAACTGCAGCAAGGTAAAACCAGAGGCATTACCGGGTAACGGAACAGCACTTACATAAATAACTAAGTACACTGGCCAATTTGTAGATAATTATGTAGATGTTGTTAATATTATGTGAACAAACATGGTTTTGCATAGTTTTGGGTTTTGCAACCATCTGCTGTAACTTTCCAATACTCTACCCAGCCATGGTGAAAGAGCTACAGTCACAACCACAAAATGACTGCCAGTTATCTACTCTGGGAATGCGTGCAAACAGCAAGAAATAAGAAGTTTCATGTGACTGCTCTCCTAGTTTTGGGGTATTTTAGATCATAGAATCATCTGGGCCGGAAGGGACCTCCAAAGGTCATCTAGTCCTATCCCCCTGCAGTCAGCAGGGACACCCCCAACTAGACCAGGTTGCCCAGGGCCTCGTCGAGCCTCACATTGAATGTCTCCAGGGAAGGAGCCTCAATCACCTCCCTGGGCAACCTCTTCCAGTGCTCCACCACCCTCATTGGAAAGAATTTACTCCTAATCTCCAATCTAAATCTGCTTTTTTTCAGTTTAAACCCATTGCCCCTCGTCCTGTCACTGCAGGCCTTTGTAAACAGCCTCTCCCCAGCCTTTCTGTAGCCCCCTCAGGTACTGGAAGGCCACTATTAGGTCTCCCTGGAGCCTCCTTTCTCCAGGCTGAACAACCCCAGCTCCCTTAGTCTTGGTAAAAATAACATATGCCCTATTGTAGTGAGAAAAACTTAATTTTTTTTTGTTTGTTTCATTCCACGGCCTTCATCATTGAACAAATATTCGCTGAAGACTCAACTTCATTTGCAAATCTATCGCACATCATACATACATTTCCCCTGGTTCATGCAAGATCAACAGACACATACTGCAAAGATCAACAAACAGACCCTGCTAGACTAGGGTCAAAGGAAAATCAATCCAGAAACCAATCGTTTTCCACCTGGGAAAACACGGAGAAATAAATGGGAAAAATCTACGGCTGAGAAGGAACATTTTCCGGCACTGAAGCACTCCCAGCCCTGACAGCAGGACACACACCTCTAGGGTTTGATAACAAGAGCCACAACACTTCAGATTTCTTTGTTTCTTCCCACTCTCCTCACTCCCCATATCACATAGAACTATTTTTGCTAACACGCCATTGAAGTTCAAGACACTGCACATACAGATGTATATTAAATCTCCCATTAGATCCACTGAGCGGGAGGAAAAAGCTTGCATTTTCTTATAACCAGCCTGAAAATGAGAGCATAGATAAACAAGGCACTCGCAATCCAACTGTCACACAAAATTATCTTCTGCTCTAAAATTGCTCCTATTTGGTCTTAAAAGGCAAGAGGAAATTATTTCAGACACTCACAAAAAATCCCCCTCTGCATTTTTGCGCTGCCCAACCGACCTCCCCTGGAATCCAACAAGGAGACGATTTTTATGAGTGGGAGGCGGAAGAGCAATATCCAATTTATATTAAACAAACAAGAAGGCTGCTGTGAAAATAAGAAGACTTGACCTGGGTCTGGGCCACGAGGTTGAGCCAGATCAATGACTTTTTAGTTTTAAATTGAAGGCGTGCTAGTCATCTTGGGTAAATGGAACTGAGCAGTGTATTTGGCAGACGTTTGTTATTGCTAAAACACTCACATGAGTCTTGATGTGCCCTCACTCAGTCTTCAATTTATAGTCTTTATTTATATACATTTCTTAAAGGTGCTCTTAAGTCCAAATGAATGACAGCTCAGGAACACTACTCTGGAGTCCCAGCAGACCATGTTCCCTTATCCGTACGCTAAGCCATATTTTGACAACATTAAATGTCTGTTCTATAAAATTTGAATGCCCTTAATGAATGATGTACAGCTAGAGATGATTTGCAGCACCACTGAACTCGCATAAATTGGTACAATTCACATTGAGAAAGCTTCTTTACAGGATTTCTCATATCAGTAAGCTATTCCAGGGGCATTTTTCTTCAATTAAAATAGAGGTGGGTTAGTTGCCGTACAGAATTTTTGGCATTTTATTCTAGTACTCAAAAATGAATGACTCCAAAACTGGGATTTTTAGCAAGAATACTCCATTTTAGAATCATAGAATCATTCAGGTTGGAAAAGACCCTTGGGATCATCGAGTCCAACCATCAACCCCACTCTACAAAGTTCTCCCCTACACCATATCCCCCAACCCCACATCTAAACAGCTCTTCAACACATTCAGGGACGGGGACTCAACCCCCTCCCTGGGCAGCCTCTTCCAGGGTCTGACCACTCTTGCTGTGAAAAACTCTTTCCTAATGTTCAGTTTAAACCTACCCTCTTGTAGCCTGAAGCTATACCCTCTTGTTCTATCACTAATTACCTGGAAGAAGAGACCAGCATCAACCTCTCTAGGTTTTAGCAATATAACAAGCTGGAAAACCTTTACCTTCATTTCTCTTAACTCACTGGCAGAACAGGCATGAAAGGGGGAAACGCTTCTGTCACTCGCCTCCTGCAGGAGGAGGGAAAGGACTGAGGGATGAAGGATGAAGGAATGAGCTTTTTGACAACCTCACCCTGGCGAACCTGGGTCTGGGGACACGGGGTCTACACTTTGACAGGGAAGCGCAGAGCTGCTGGACTAACTGGTCCAGTCCCTTGGGAGAAGAAGTTGCTGCAGCAGCAGCCCAAAGACGTCCACATGCTGTAGATGATGGCTGGGAAGGTCCTCCTTTTTCAACATCATGGAGCACAGCCAGGCAAATCACTTCCTGTACTTATTTCAGAATTTAACGAAGCTGTATTTTCAGGGGTATCAAGTCCATCAGATGGGAAAGAAAAATCATTGGCATCACAGAATTGTCAACAGTTGGAAGGGACCTCTAGAGATCATCCAGTCGAACTCCCCTGCCAAAGCAGGGTTGCCCAGAGCACATCACTTGACTCCATCAAGGTGGGCCTTGAAGGTCTCCAGAGAAGGGGACTCCACACCCTCCCTGGGCAGCCTCTTCCAGGGCTCTGCCACCCTCATCAGAAAGAAGTTTTCCTCAAATTTGGGTGGAACTTCCCATGGTCCAGCTTGTGCCCGGTGCCCCTTGTCCTGTCCCTGGGAACCACTGGAAAGAGTCTGGCTCCATCCTCCCTTAACCCACCCTTCTTGTTATCTTTAACCACAGTGGCCAAGGTAAGTTCTGCTTGAGCTTTGGCCCTTCTAATTTTTTCCCCTGCATAGCTTCATTACGTCTTGGTATTGCCCACGTTACCAACCCCTTTTTCAAGAGATTGTAAACGTTCCTTTTTTTCTGACGTCCAGCCAAAGCCCTATATTTAGCCAGCCTGGTCTTCTTCCCCCGTCAGCTCATTTTTTGAGACCTGGGGATGGCCTTTTCCTGTGCTTTTAAGAGTTCTTCCTTGAAGTATGACCAGCCTTTCTGGGCACCTTTGCCCTTCAGGACTGTCTCCCAAGGGACACTCTCAACCATTGTCCTAAACAGGCCAAAGTCTGCCCTTTGGAAGTCCAAAGTGGCAGTTCTGCTGGCTCCCCGCCTTGCTTCTCCAAGAACTGAAAACTCTATGATTTCATGATCACTCTGCCCAAGACGACCTCCAACCTTTACACCCCCCACCAGACCTTCTCTGTTAACAAGCAGCAGGTCAAATAGGACACTCTCCCTGGTCGGCTCTCTCACCAGCTGTGTTAGGAAGTTGTCTTCCACACACTCCAGGAACCTTTGAGACTGTTCCCTCTCTGCTGTGTTGTATTTCCAGCAGACATCTGGGAAGTTGAATTTCCCCACGAAGTATAAGGGCGAGCGATCGTGAAACCTCTGCCAGCTGCTTATAGAATATTTCATCAACCTCTACAATCCTGACTGGGGGGGTCTGTAAAAAAACTCCCACCATGATGTCTGCCTTATTGGCTTTCCTCTTGATTCTTACCCAGAAACACTCAACACTGTCATTCACATTGTTAAGTTCCAGGCATTCAAATCTGTCCCTAACATGGAGGGCCTCTCCTTCCTTCCTTTCATATCTCTTCTGAAAAGTTGGTAACCATCAACAGCAGCACTCCAGTTGTGTGAATCTTCCCACCACATTTCTGTGATGGCAACTAGATCATAGTTTTCCTGCTGTACAATGGCCTCCAGCTCCTCCTGTTTGTTGCCCATGCTGCGTGCATTTGGGTAGATACAATTCAGCTGGGCTAATTGTCCTGCCATTTTGGGGGGGAGATGAGCCCTAATTCCCACGTGACCATTCTCAGGCCCTTCTGTAGCTGCCATCCTTGGCCCTTTGCCCCTGGGCTCATTACTAGTAGGCCTGGTTTTATCCCCTTCCCCCTTCCATTCTAGTTTAAAGACCTGTCCATGAGTCTTGCTAACTCTTGGCCTACTACCCTTTTCCCCTTTCGGGAGAGGGTTTTCCCATCCTTTGCGAACAGGCCTGGTATCCTGTAAATCAAACCGTGATCAGAGAACCCAAAGTCCTGCTGGAAGCACCAGTTTTGGAGCCAGGCATTGATCTGTCTGGTCTTCTTGTAAACCCAATTCATCAGTCCCCAAAACTGGAGGGACAGAAGAGAACACAATTTGTGCTCCTGAACCCTTGACAAGTGGCCCCAAGGCCGTGAAATCTTTCTGTATTGCCCTCAGACTTCCTCTCTCTAACTCAGCACTGTCTGCCTGTAAGATGAAAAGAGGGTAATAATCTGAGGGCCGTATCATGCCAGGAATGGTTCTATTCTTGACACAGACCCCAGGGAGGCAGCAGACCTCCCTGTGGGAAGGGTCCGGGCAGCACATGGGACCTTCAGCTCCCCTCTGAATGGAACCACCTAGAATTATCACCCTCCTCTTGCTCTTCACAGAAGCAGTCTCAATACATGGAGCTGGCTTCTTCGGCAGCCACCTGGATGGGGCTTTATCAGCATTCTCAGCTCCCTCATCATCTATCTTCAGAGGCCCGTATCTGTTCTGTACCTGGAAAGGTGGAGGATGTCTGGAGGGGACTCTCCTGCTGCCCTGAGCAGGTACCTGCTTCCATTGCCCCCCATCCTCTCCTTCTGCCTGGGACAAAAGGGCAGGGGATCCTCTGCCTCTCATGGATCCTCCACCTGCTGTTTTTTCCCTAAGGATGGCAGGGTGTGGCTCCATCAATCTATTTCTCTTTCACATTTCCAAATAGTCCTCAACCTTTCCACCTCCTCCTTCAGCTCAGCCACCAGGCTGAGCAGATCATTTACCTGGTGGCAGCGCACACAGGCATTGTCTTTGCTGTCCTCCTGCAAGAGAGTGACAGGCTCAGATACTCCATGCAGCCCCTCACCTGGACAGAATCACAGAATGCTATGGGGTTGGAAGGGATCTCTGGAGATCATCTAGTCCAACCCCTTTGCCAAAGCAGGGCCACCCAAGAGCAGGTTGCACAGGAATGTGTCCAGGTGGGGTTTGGAATGTCTTCAGAGAAGGAGACTCCACCACCCCCCTGGGCAGTCTGTATACACAGCTGCGTGTTTCTGTGGTAGGTCAGTTTGGGTGGCTTTATTCCTTCTGACTACAGACATAGTGGAGACCATCTCTGGATGTTTTCTTTCTACTCACCCCAGCCTGCCTGCCTGCTCTCCCCTCATTCTTCCCATGCCGCTCTCTGTGATGGCCCCACCTCGCTGACCCCACTGGGACTGGGGCTGTGAGTGGGGGGTCCCTGAGCTCGGAGACCCCTTTCTCCAGCACCATCCAACCTTCATCTCAGTCCTTGCCGCTGGTGCTGGCAAGGGAATCTTCAAAACTGCCTGAGTAATCAGAATAAACGTCAAATCCTGACTTATTCCTTATGGAATGGGGAACTGGTTGGGGTTTTTTTTACCCTTTTTTGGGGTAAAAAATATATTTATAAAATAATAATAAAAAAATCTTTCCACATCATTCTGTCCTATGTCAGTGACAAGTAAAATTAATTTGAGGGCAAAACATATAACCTGACATACTGTTTGCTAGGCTTTCAGCGTTCAGAAGTTAAAAGCACACATTCATTTTAAAACAGGGTGGGGCAGATGGGTTTCTTTACAGCTCTTGCCTCTGATTTCTCTCCTTAATCCAACAGGCTCCTCAGCTCCTATGAAGAGCAGTAACCTGGCAGCATTAGCCAGGTTACAACATTGCTACAGGCTTTCCTAGATCAACTCCTCAAGTCAACTGTGGACAAATAAATGCACGTGTCAGCGCCTTTCAAGGTCATTTGTAAAGCTCTCCCCTGTACAACTAACTTTTAATAAGGCAGATAGATGACATGAAAAGCAGAACCTTGAGTGCATTTTTTCTTGGCTTTGCATTTTGTAAATAAAATACTAAACATAATTTGTATAAGCTTGTCCCTCTAAAAGTTACAAGACTGGAAAATACTGGTAAGATTTATTTTAAGTGGCAGTACTTATCAAATGTCACCATTTTCCTGTTCAAAATTACTAATCACTTTGATTAACCTTTGATTTAAATGATTATATACCACAGTAAAGCATAAACATACATAAAATTACACTCCAAAGAAATTCTCAAAGCGCAGATCACATAAGAAAACGGTTACGCCAAAGTGGTTGGAGCATTTATTTACCGCATACATAAGATTCAACCCAAAAGCTGACTCTGCACGCTCAAGGGGAAAGCTCCCACATGCACATTCATACCTGAGAATCACAGTCTAGTTAATCCCTCAGCCAACACAAGACTGCTTCCAGAGGAAACACCAAAAATACCAAACAAATAATGAGTAAGCTATAGAAGAAATTCCTAACTACCATTGTTGACAAGTACGATCAGTATCATAGAATGCTATGGGGTTGGGAGGGACCTCTGAAGATCATCTAGTCCAACCCCCCCTGCCAAAGCAGGGCCACCCAGAGCAGGTTGCATAGGAACGTGTCCAGGTGGGGTTTGGAATGTCTCCAGAGAAGGAAACCCCACCACCTCCCTGAAGGTATCTTCTGTAAGGAATTTTATTCCTGGTGGGAAATTGGTGCTAGTACATTAGCTGCTTATAAAACGAAGGCCTGAAGCAGCACAAGGGAAGAAACAAAATTTAGTATCTCACTTTGAGTAAATACATGAGTTCTAGTCCATGTAACAGACTTCAAAGCAGAGAGAGAAACAGGATATCGAAGATTAGACAGACCACCTGAAGGAAATTCTGAAAAATAAAAATATATGATGGAAAAATTAAAGAATATAAAAACACTCTTGAGATCCCATCTCAATTTGTACAGAGAAAGCATAACACCAGCATTAGCATGGAAAAGTCTCTCTCTCAAAAGCTTTGTATCTGCCAAACACAGGGACTTCTTCCTCTTCAGAAGCTCTGCTCCATCACGAATTGCTAACCTGTAGGGCTCGCCGTAGACAACCGTCACCATGTCAGACTCTATTATATCAGCTGCAGTGAACCAACTTCTGAAATATCCATTCTTAATGTTTTATACCATTACTGCAATGTCATTTTTCCTAATTAAAAAAAGGTTCTGAAACAACAATCTCTTCTTGACACGGTGAATCCAGAATGCTTGAGCTGAGCTTTGTTTCATACCCTTTTGGCTTGATCTAAGTGATCTGGCAAATGAGCTCACTCTCCTCCCCTCCAAAATACCAGTCTCCTAATGTAAAATAAACTACAAATATTGTACATTAAGAAAAAACCCTATTTGCTTTGAGTTTATAAAAATACATTATAAACCATGGCCAACGGAGAGTAAGCATTTAGGGTCTTTGGAGTTGCAGCTGAGTTAGGAACACGCAGCCCAGACATGGCATGATGCTCAGCACAATTCCATCCAAAAAACTACAAATAAAGGGTTTATGGTTATCGGTGATCCTGGATGTGGGGGTAAGAGGTAATTCAGGTCTTCCTCCCTCCTTATTCCCCAGGAAAAAGAAATACAGGTTCTGATGGACATCAACGAGTGAGGAGAAGGATTCCAGGCAGGGTGTGATAAATAGCACCCCATGCTCCCTTCCTCCCACAGTTACTAAAAATAATCTGGCAAAGCCAATGAGATCCAAAAAAACTTCTACTTTATGGAGTAATATTCCCAGGCCGGATAATAAAGGGGATTTTTCTGGGGCCAGGCCACCCATTGATAAGCCAACAAAAATGTAGCTGGAGCAGATGCTAATTCGATGTGTGCATCCCAGGGCAGGAAACTGAGCAGCAGAACAAATCCCCGGATCTGCAAGCGTACGGTTCATAACCTCCTGATCCCGTGGCTCTGAACCACAGGTGGAGCCACGAGTGAACGTGTACAAGCAAAACGCATGGTCGATAAATACAATCAAGACCATGGAGAGATGTGCAGGTGAATTTCCAAACCCAATCAAGCCTGAGATCTCTACCAAGGGCTTTTGTCAAACTCGTAGCAAGCATGATTTGGTTTTCTATTATATATTCATATGCTTCCATTCAGAACAGCCTTGTTTCATAACCACAGGTTCAGCTGTGCTTCACAGTCCTGCCTCATTTTTTCCAAAGCAAATTCTTTAGGCGATTAACCTGACACATTTATTCCCCTGATAATTTATCCTGTCTTTTCTGATATCATTACCGATTTCAAGCGCATAGCAATAAATAGGCTTAAAATTTTTAAAAAGCAGTGACTTGAAAGCTTCCTTGTTCCCCCATTTTCTTTGTACGACACATTTCACTTTACAAGTAACGTTGTAAGATTCAGCTTAAGTAAATATAAAATAAATTATTAAGCTTCTAACCAAAAGCTTCCAGACCTAAACCCCCTCTTCATTGGACTCGAAGAGCTCCAGTGCAAGGCACAGCTCTAACTGCAGTTTTAAGTAGCTCAAAGAGGCAATTGTTCTTTTTTAGGAATTCAACGTATTATTCTTACGCTTCATATGCAGAGAAGACATTACTGAAGATAAACTGTGCACCTGGTAATTGAAATTAAAGTTGCAACATCTATTATGGTAACATCCACCCTGCCACATCTCTAACCGACAGAGAATGAAGCGGCTTTTGCGTGTGAAAGCACCAAGCGTGATGCCTGCTAGAACAAAAATGCATTAAGAAATACATCTACACAATATAAAATTTCCCCAAATTATTTACATAATTATTACCAGTCTTCTACCATCTTGACAAGCACAATAACTAAAAGCCCAGTATAATTCTGGGAGACGCACAGGAGAAAAGCATGTCTTTTTCTAAAACTCAAAAAGCTGCACAGCATTCACGGTAAAGAAACCTGTTCAAAAGTGCAGTTTGCTTGTGAAAACATCAATGTGCCTAATACCTACTAACTTAAAAAGGATAAATCTGCAGGGTCTTTGGAAGAATACTTTGAAAGTACCTTCCTAGCAAAATTTCAGAAAACACCAAATATTTCTGAGATTTCAAAATCAGGATTTTTCATTAAGTAATACACAGATAAACTATATCACCTTTGAAATCCAAGTAATGGTTAAGTGATTACAGTAGAAACCAAGCTATACTAAAAGGGCCACCAGCTGAGAGAATATCCCGTTCAATCAGGCTCCTGGGCCCATGCTTTCTTGCAAATCAACAGCTTTTTACAAGACTGTAAAATTTGCTTATCATTACTACATCAGTAAACAAAAGCTTTTCCAATATTTTAACCGATTAGCACTAACTGCTGGTTTCTATTGTATTAAAAAAAAAAAACGAAAAACTATCCAGGGATTGCACCACATCTGCATGGGGTAACCATTTTGGGGCGATAATCTGAAGTCCTCTATCCAGACATAACAGTGCAGTGAATAGCATAGCAAGAGATAATTAGAAAGATGGAGATAAAAATCAACTTCCTATTTCCAGGGCGCTACATTCTGTATATGAAGATGATTTTTGAGATACATGACCAACTTGGCTCCACCATCTGTCCAAGTCTGGTGAAGTATACAAAATCTTGGCTTGTAAAAGGAAAGCAATAAAGATATTTCTTTATAAAAGAAAAAGAAATCAACAAAATAATCTACTTTCCTACCTTCTAATTGAGATCAGGACTAAAGCAGTCGCTCTTGAAAATCTGCATATAGCATTGATGAACTTAAAGGAGGGGATGAAAGCGTGGTTATGCAAGGTGCTACTGCAGTCAAAGGCAGGTTACTAAATACTATAGATATAAAGCTAAGCATGCAGGACTGTGAATCACTACAAACCAAAATGGTTAGTGAAATCTCTGCAAATGCTTCCTGGAGAAAGATACATTATGCGCTTCATTCATTTTC
The DNA here is from genome assembly GCA_004320125.1 of Scolopax mira. Taxonomy (NCBI): domain Eukaryota; kingdom Metazoa; phylum Chordata; class Aves; order Charadriiformes; family Scolopacidae; genus Scolopax; species Scolopax mira. Next base: position 39,114 of record BJBW01005991.1, on the reverse strand, counting down.
TAATGAGCAATGTTCAGGGTTTTATTATTATTAATTGCATATAAATTACCATGATTTTTGTATTGCTGGGAAAGTATGTAGGCATTCACCTCTCAGAGAATAATGCTGAACAAAGGCAATGAATGCATGGCATATAAGAACAATGCAGAACACAGAAATTTATGCATGCCAGTTAAAAGGCATGGCATTTAGACTACTAGCAAAAAAAATCAAAATTATGTCATAAATCCTTAATTGTGAGATAAAGAAAAGTCCAACTAATGCTTTGCCAAGTCCTTGACTTTATTTAAGCAAGAACGTGGCCTGCTTCTGGTGTGTGAGATCTCCTTATCTCACGTATCTGCATGTATCCCCAACCTCCTCTGAAGTGTTCTGCTGAAAAATTCATTGTATCTGAGGTACGATAATCATCATCAGGCAACTCTGTTATGCATCTTAAGGACGTACTTTAAGCTCTCAAGAAGAAAAATAAACACGTTTTATTAGCTGCTTTTGGAAAATACTGATTTGTATTTATTTAGAAACCTTTTCAAGTTGTCCCACTGTCAAATCAAATATTTATGGCATGATTTTCCAAAGGGTCTCAAAAACCTGTTAAGAGTTTAATGCGGTGACTTCAAGAAGTGCCCAATATTTCTGCAAACCTTGGAAGTGACAAGGCTTGGCTATGGCAGAGCAGTTCCAGCAGGATGTCACTGCTGAGCTCTGGATCCCACTGCTGAGCTCTGGATTGTGACCAGCTCCTACTTCCCATCGCAGCATTGCCTTTCAGACAACTGAGCCAGCTATATTTGACTAGAAATACCAGAAATACCACTCATTAAAACCCGCTACATCCAAAGAAAGCATAGGCTAAATGCTGTTAGTTAATGCTCAATGCATCTTCACTTTCCTTCACTAGTGGAAAACTTAATGCACTTGGGTCATTAAACATCACTTGAAGTAGCAACTTACAGAGACTAAAAAGAACTGGAAAGCAAAGCTCTTGATAATAAGGGTGAGAAGTCAAACGAGGATGAAGCTATCTTGGTAAAATGCAGAATAAAGAAACTAGAGCAAGGAAAGAAAAGACGCCTGGTACATGGCAAAAAACCTGCATCCCAGTTACCTAAGCTTTGGCACCTCAGCCAAAAATCGAAGACTGTCCCACTGTCCTCACGGTCAAATGAAACTAAAATATTGGTTTTGGGTCTAGTCATCTTATTTTACTTAGCTCCTGAGGGACGTGCACGTACTAACCCTCCGAAACTTCACATTTTCAGGTATCCTACACCTCCCCGTTCTTCTGCAAATAAATGGTTTCTCACCGTCCTCCCACCCTCCCCAGTCCTTTACCTGCTCTCGGCTGCAACTCATGCCTAAATCTGAACTACTGGAGCAAAGCCACCATCTTGTATGTCAGAATTAAACACCTACATTTCCTTGTGGCACCAGCTTTCACAGCGAAAAACTTAAGTATTTAAGACAGGAAATAAATATATAACATCTAAGTAAGAAATCACTATATATAGACATAATTCAAATGATCATCTGACATGATTTCATAAACTGAAGATAGGATACACCAATCTCCTTACACACTTCACATCACACTACAAATCAGCCTGGCTAGTCGAATATTTTACTCATTAAAATAGTAGCTTTCATCACACTATAAACCATTTGCAAACGCAGACCAGAAAACCGACAAGCCTATTTACTGTAAAGCTTTATATTTGTGGCACCAATTAACAACAAAAGTTTGGAATAAAACTAAAATAAAAGCTAATCAAAACAGTTAGCTGTCAAAACAGATGGGAACTATATTTTTCAAATCAAGCAAAAAGCCAAAGCTTTCGAACATTTAGTGTCATGACAGCTGATACACATAACTTAGATAGGAAGGACAAAAAATGTCAGGAGTATATGAAGAAAAGTTGTCCCTGGTTTCAAGATTCACATTTCTGAATTTCCATTGTCTTTTTTGTTGTTGTTGTTGTTGTTGGCCTCAGGATGATTAACTCGCACCAAAGCAGACCTCTGATATGTGAACTATAAATAAGGTGCCACCACAACACTGCAGGCAAAATAAATAAAAATAGAGCCCCGACATTATTTTAGCCTCAAACAAATGTTTCAGTCCCTATGTTGTCTGGCTCAGAAAGATACATAGACAGTCTCACAGACAAAGATATAAATGAACAATTGCAGTACCTTTTTCCCACACTGTTTACAGGGTTGGCTATATTCCTACTGGCAATAGATTTTCTTCTTGACAGCTTCTTGGTGTTGGTGCTGTCATCAGTGCTGTCATCCTCTTTCTTTGGTGTGTTACTTCCTTTGCTGTTCAGGTCCCTTAGCACATTATAATTAATTTTACTCGAGATTTTCTTCTGTTCTAACATCTTTTCAATTGCCTCTCCTGCTGTGCTGGCTTGAATTGGCTCCCGCTTCTTTGCAGATTTCTTTGGCTTAATTAAAATATAAAATTAGTGTTGTAGACACAAACAAAGTTTCCGTGAAGCAGAAGGGCGAGCTGCAGCTCAGGTGCTATTGATGAAGGTGACACGCCGGGCTAAGCCAGCACTCCCTCTCCTGCCATTCAATGGGACCAAGAGGTCTCTTTTCTTCAAGAGACAAGCATTTGGGTTTTTTGCCAAGTGACCACACAGTTTTTCACAAATGCTTTAAGGTCCCTTCCCTAACCATTCTATGATTCTATTTGTAATGCCGCCAGAGAAGAAACGTGGGCCATTTCTCATGCATGAAAAAAAATGAACTCTTGTTACAGGAATAGGGACCCTGATAACATCACCCAGCAGGTAAATAATGAAATCCCCCTGCTAAAATTGCCTTTAAAGTTAGAGTCAAACTGGGTCATGACTCCCTTAAGCAACAGCAACGTCATATTGAGACTGCAATGGTATTTTCTATCAGGTTTGAATGCGATGGGGGAGATCATCTACCCAACGCCCCCAACCATGCTGAAAAAGGCAAAGAAATATTAGCAGCAGCTTTGTAAGCATGGACTGGCATTAACGCTGATGGATAGGGTGCAGGAGACAATGTCACCTGCAACTGCCCTCCCCAGGGAAAGGCTATGAGCCAAAGCCCAGCGTTGCACCGGGGAGGCTGATGCTATGCAAAGCCAGGCAAAGAGAAACGACACAGGAGAACATTTCTATCCATGTCCAATGCCTGAGTAGGAACAGAAAAAAACCCAACACACCTCTGTTTCTCATTCAGCATTTTCCTTTTCAAAGGAAGATTTTAACACCAGGCTCTGCAGGAGATTTATTTTTTAATGGATAGTAGCTCCTGTGTTTACCTACATGGATCAAGTGTTACCTTGAAATTGGAAAGCACTATATTAATCAAGTTCTACTCGAGCTGGCAGAAACAATACAGAGTAAGAGAAAAACCCCTGTGTTGTCTGAACAAAAAAGTGGGTGTTTGGGCTACTTGGCAGTGCCAAGGAGTTATACAATTTTGGAAATTGCTGGTAGACTGCCATGTCTCCATAAGCGCAAGATGAATGAGAAACTCTGAAGCAGAAAACAGTGTTTCATTGTCTGGTTTTGTTTTTATTGTCGAAATACCTAGGGGAAGTAGGAAACTCTGTCTTTTGCATTAGTCAGAAAAAAAAAAAAAAGACAGAGGATATATGCACTAAAAACTAACGTGGATTGTAGCTGCACATGGAAGATTTGACTTGTCACTTGCTCAATTACACAAAGTACTAATGCTGTAAATCGTGAATATACGGCCAATTAGGCTGCTTTAAACTGCTAAACATGGAGACAGGACGTGCCGTTTGTTAACATAACTGTCGCATTCTTTATGAAAGGTAGAACAAAATATTCCTTCAAGTGACTGTAACAAGGTTCTGTTCAGTTCTTCATAAAGAAATCAATATTGTAGCGGCAAAGAGAGCTACTGAAGTTATAGCAAGTACAAACAAATTCCCCATGCACACATTAAAAAAAAATTAGGCATGTCTTAAGACATGTATTTAAATAAGCAAGCAATTAGGAGGACAATCATCAATGCAAAGACTCAGTTCTGACTTTGCCATGCACAAAATTTTCTCATAATAGCAACTTAAAATAAAAGTTTGGGCAAGAAAGCGTTTTATTCACCATCTGAAAAATTACAGCCTTGTATTTCAGTAACAGGTAGAGATACAACAGCTCTTGCTCATTGAATGGTGATTTGCACCATTATGCCCATACATCCTACATGGAGTTGATCAGCAAATATAATGAATTTCCAGGACATTTTCAAACAGACACAATGAGCACACATTTTAATACCTTGTGTTCCTTATAAATCCCAAGTTCTTTCTCTTTTGCTATTCTTGCTTCTTTTTCTGAAAGATGACAAAAGGGTAACCAGCATGAAGATAATACAGACTGCATGGTTCAGCAACACCGGCCAAAAGGAGAATTTCAGTCCTATATACTTACCTTTTTGTTCCTTCAAATAATCTGCATTTTCTTTCATCCACAGCTCTGCTTTTATCTGAGCTTCTGTTTCATTAAGTATATACTAAAAGACAAAACAAGTTTACCTACCTTCAGAAATCAACTTGAAAACCACAGAGCAAAACCGAATTGAAAAAACCACTTGGCAAGGTCAATTCTGTTT